>KZ302097.1:0-57139 GCA_002554575.1 Amanita thiersii Skay4041 | reverse complement strand
CCTACACTAAGTATGCAGCCTAAGGCTTGTCATACCACTCATCTGCATAGACAACTGACAATGCAGCTGTAGCACAATGTTTATACTGAAGAAAAGAGGTTTCATATCTACTTAGTCCCAATGAAAATGGGTGCCTACTTATCTGATTTAATAAGTCACAGTGGGCTTGGTACACCCAACAGTAACTAGACATTTCTTGGTGGACACATCTAAACCACAGTCCAATGTCTTCATAGGACCAGATGCACTTCAGTTTCTTAGTAATGGGTATAACCTGGAACCCCAGACCCTTTGAGCAGTATCATTCTGACTTTATTTTCACACTTGTCAAAGCAGTCCCCTGAACTTGCACTGAGTGCTGTTATCCCTAATGTGGGCAGGTATGTGCAATTGGGAAAGCCCTTATCCCCTGGGTGCCGGGGCTATGTCTGTGAATAAAAAGCCCCCAAGACACATATGCATCAGCATGAATGATGAGCAAATGATAGTACTGTACATGGCTACACAACCCAGCTACTCTAATACCAGCATATTACCTTGCAGACAGTGTTGACTACCCACAGTGGTGACCAGCTAGAGCAGCTCAGGGCCCATAACCTGTCAAGAGGACAACAACAGCAACATGCAGCAGCTAGTTACAGTAAGTAAGACTTTCACTTACAATCTAGAGCAGTGTAGTAAACAAAGAGAGTAGCATGTAGCGGTAATTTCAAGAGGAGGTGAAGGCTCAACAATTGAGAGAATGAAGTTTGTTATTTTTCTAGCTACAGAATACATGGCTTTTATACACTACAGACCAGGTATATTAATAGAAGAAAAATACACAAAATGTCAGACATGGTTATGTGTTGAGTAAGTGGATTATCAATCCCTTTCACATGTCATGTCAAGTGTGAGAAGGAATAGTTTATTTGACTGTTCCATTCTCTACTGTGTCATAGGTCTCATGTCATGTCAATCATGAGTAATGATGATCTTGTAATAACTTGATTCTGCTTATGACAGAACAAGAGCATCATCATTCAATGATTCAATATCTGCTTTATTGACAGATGTCTTCAATTATTTGTGAGTGTATAATTTCAACACTTGACATGACATGTGAAAAGGGATTGATAATCCACTTACTCAGCACATTCACATGTCTGACATATTGTGTATTTTTCTTCTATTAATATACCTGGTCTGTAGTGTATAAAAGCCATGTATTCTGTAGCTAGAAAAATAACAAACTTCATTCTCTCAATTGTCGAGCCTTCACCTCCTCTTGAAATATCACTACACACTACTCTATCATTCTACACCACTCTAGATTGTAAGTGAAACTCTTGCTTAACTAGCTGCTGTGTGTTGCTGTTGTCATCCTCTCAACAGATTCTGCTTATGACAGAACATGATCATCATCTTCTTTATTATCTAATCAATGATCCTTTATCTGCATTGTTGATGGATGTCTTCAATTATTTGTGAGCATATAATTTTGACACCAAGCACCATCAAACTTATCATTACCTTTCTACAAGCAAACCCAATGGCTTTTGAATGAGAAAGCCAGGTCAATGATGAAACTGATACAGGTGCACTTGGAGTTCATCTCCCAGTGCAACCCAATCAATCATCTGGGGGTTAAATTTTTGGACTACCCCTTTGTGGGGTTTTCTCCTTTACAACTTATTTAGTGATGTATTTCACCCAGTATATATGTAACAAATAAAACAATTCTACTATTAAAAAAAAAAAAAAAAAAAGAAACAATGGTCAAGATTGTGGTCAATGAGAAATGTAAACACACACTGGGAGGTGGAGGTTTGATAAGAAGGTGTACATTAGCTACATCAGGCTGCTCTGGAAAGATCCCTGACAATTCAGCTATTGGGTCAGATAATTGCTGTTTGTTGATGAAGGTATTGACATTTCTGTTTAGTACTTCACTTCTCAGAACCATGCCCATCAGTTTCCAGATGACAACATTAACTGCATCCACATATTCAAATGCATTGTGATTTTTACTCTTGATCAGCTCTCTGAGATCAGAGACGTCATGGGTCATTGGAATGTGGACTGAGAAGAGTTGACTGACAGGGTGTCCTTCAATGTAGCAAGTAAGTTTGAGTTCCATGGTTTGATCAATTCATGCAGTTCAAATTGCAGGATATGAAGTGTTGGTTCCTTCTCATCACGTGAAGGTCACGTGCACACCCTCGTTCACTGTAATTGGGCCCTTCAAGTTATATCTAGGGACAACTTGAAATCGCAGTGTGATGACTCTAGGTCGCTTCTGTTCTGATGATTACACAGTTAGGTACAGTTGGGCATTGGGAGTGTCTCAGTGTGTGTGTGCGTTTCTGTGTGCGTGTTTTGTAGCGAATATAAGTCTCAGTCGTGATGGCAATCGACTTATGTATTACTTGTAGCGAATATCAGTCTGACTACATGTAAGTAAAGGTATATAAAGAAAGATAAAATATAGTAAACTCACCTCAGTCGTGATGGCCATCAACTGAGGTGCACTGGAGGATAAAACAAGCCACATAAAAGAGTAACTATACAGTAGATGTACGAAAAGAGAAATGGAATGTATGTTTAACCGCTAGGCGAGTTTTCGACGTGCCCTTGGGCGAGTTTCCATATGCGTCAGTGGGCGTTTTCACACGCCCCTATAGTGAACCTCGGGTTGTAACTTCAATATGTTTCAGCTACGTGCATCAAAGTTGGACACACTTTCGTTGATCTCTTTTACAACAATGGGAACGTTGCTACCTCGATCATCATGATGCAGGGAGGTGGTTGTGTGTCATTGAAACACTACCAGCTATCCAACCTCATTTTCCGACCCAGTAATATTCGACCTCCCGTTCCTTGCTGTGTGGCCTACTTGTCTGATGGCACAAAGAAGCAAGCCTCTTTGTACTCGGGTCATGTATCCGAAAGCAATATATATACTACTTCGAGGCTATTACCAGATTGCAAACAGTCCAACCAGTGGGTTACATAGTTCTTCTCTGTTGGTCAATGTGGTGGCATTTCCGTCAAGTAGCTCGTCTATTATCACTTTTCCACAGTCAGTTTCCAAATGACAAGCGTTCTTGCATCGATATTTTTGAATGTATTACTACACTGATTATTTTCGATCAGCTCTTTGAGGTCCGCGACTTTGTGTGTGATTGGAATGTGGATTGAAAATAGCCAGGTGACGGGGTCCCCTTCGACGTAGCAGTTAAGCTCGAGCTCTCTAGACGTGCCCATGTGATTAGTAGTTCAAAGCTGAGGTACTGAGGCTCAACTTGCTGTTCCAATGCGCCGAGTTCTTGTCAGCACATGTCGATCATATAGTACAATACCGTGAGGCCCACCGTGACCTCATTGTTGGAGGTGCAACTTGAACCAAGAAAGGAAATCCGCACAGAACAAAGCGAGCTGCCTCGAAAGCTGCCGCGGCCGCGGCCGCACAGGCAGCCTGAGTCACGGCATCACAGTATGTCATATCACACAAGTATCTTCACCCAATTGTGGGACGACATGAGGACTTGGTTTCAATTTATGGCTCTCACTGCGAACTTACTACTCTAGTCTTTTTCGGAGTGTTATATTACAAGATCATATGAAGACATAATGTATTTATTAGCAGTAATAATAGACGGTGTATTAGCAGGACTTGGGAATTGGATAGTCCAATGCTAAAGCGAATGAGACAACTGGTTCACCATGTAGTTATCGTCCGCAAATTGGATGACACCACATGGCAATACGTCCTGCGCTCTCACAATCGCAGGATGAAGTCTCGACGGATAGTGGGTCATACCCATCTTGCCTGCCCAATCAAAGTCGATCAGTTTGAACACAAGCTCACCGTTCTCTCGCCCAATCAGAATATTTGCTCCACGGATGTCGCCGTGCACGAATCCATGCCGCTGAAATTCATCCATCAGTCCCACAAGCTCTAGCCAAACACTCTTCGGTGGCGATTTCCAATGTTCGAAGCCTTGAAGATACTCCATCACGACCATCAACCAGCCAGCAGGTAGCATGTTGACAGTGATTAGTTCTGGTGCTCGTCCCCGTTCTTCCCAAAATTTGTGCGCTTCTTGAGAATACCGCCTCACAAACTTCACGCATAATCTCCTTCCACCACTTTGGACAATGAAGACCCGACGAGATTCAAGTGGTTGGTCTTCGTCGTAGACAAATGGATACTGCTTGCCATTCAGCTGATAGCTAGTCACATACGGATACTCATTCATCCTGATCTCGCGAACCAGAACTTCGCTTTTATGATATCTCATTTTCAAGCCATTCACAGCGTTCTTGATGCCACCAAGTGCACGAGCAAGTTGCAGACAGAATCCATCAGAACGCTCGTTCCAGAAGAGGGGTAAGATAGGGCCCAGGAGTTCACAATGAACTCGGGTGGTGAAAAGCACACCCGCAATTCCGAGAAAGCCACCTGGATGAAGTTGAGCGGAGTTAAGTCAAAGAAAGAACCAACATTACCGTCATAAAATAAGAGAACAGCAGGAAGAGGAGTGTTGCGCAACTCTGGCATGGTGTTATATGTGTGAATTAGGTTCCGAACATAGGAGAAAAGGACATCAAAGAACGAGGCGTGGCTCTTATTTTCTGCGCTTGTTAGTATGAGTTGCAACGAGTGATGACCACGGTCGCTGTCTGATACCGTAGCTGACTTGCCCACAACCTTGCGGTATATCGGGAGGCCATGTTCCTTGAATATCCTTTGGAGTTTTGTAATGTATAGATCTTCCTTCTTGTAGAACTGGGACATCTCTGCGTTCAATTCACGTGCGAATGTAAAATCCTTCCAATTCGGCTGGAGATTCTGCATGTCGTCCTCGAGTTTCCCAAATACGGGGTCCAATAAACTGATGGGAGTCACTTGCATCGTTTGTGGACGATGACAAGCAATTGTACCCTGTGTGAGTATGTCACGTTGGATCGATACCAGAGATGATGATCGGACAGCTATAGAGGGTGGTGGGATGTAAGCACGAAGTTGGGCTAGGCAGGAGTGCCTTTGGTCCCTGAAGCGGCGTTGGGCTAAAAGTAGTGATCAGTTTGAGGCAGTATATTGATGAGGAAACTGTGCTCACATGGACTAGGATATTTAATCATGATATGTACGTGACCTTGCTGAGGGATGTCAGGAAACACGTCATTCAACGCGGCAATACTATCGAGGGCATCTTCATCTATGGGAGTGAAACTTTTGAGATCTTCATTGGATTTTGTAGGGATGGACGCCTTCCAGAGGATTAACTCCTGGGCAAGGACATTACTAAGCTCACTACTTCCGGCCTTGATCACCTCCTTCAATGCGTAGACATCTTTAGACCACTCGACCTGAACTGAAAAGATATAGTGACGAGGGTCTCGGCCAATAAAATAACACCTAAGCGTCAAGAACGAGACACTGTATTGTGGTTCTGGAAACAATGGTCAAGATCGTCGTCTACGAGAAGTGTGAACACGCACTGGGAGGTGGAGGTTCGATAAGGAGGTGTACATTAGTTACATCAGGCTGCTCCGGAAAGATCCCTGATAGTGTAGCAAATGGATCCCGTAGTTCCTGTCTATTGGTAGATGGGTCGAAATTTCCATTTAGCACTTCGTCTATTGGCACCTTGCGAATCAACTTCCAGATGACGAGGTCAAGGGCATCCACATGCTCAAAGATATTACGATGTTTACTCTTGATGAGCTCTTTGAGACATTCGACTGAACGAGTCATCGGAATCTGAACTTTGAAGAGTCGTGCGCCCGATCCTCCGATGCAGCAGGTAAGCTCCAGCTCGTCAGACATGGTTCTGTGAAAATATGTTGCTCTGGTTTCAAGCTCAGGTTCAAGTTGGCAGTCTTTTGAGTTCAACTTCTGTCTGTGTGGCACGTGACAGTCACGTGTAGACTCATTTCAACCTCAGCCAAACGTTTGAGGTCACTTGATCAATTGAAGAGACTCGTGGCTTACTGTAGCCACATTCCTTGATACAATGCGTAACAACTCGAACAAAAAATCTCTAAATCTATGACATGAAAACAAAGCAATAATGAGATTGCCTCCCACTCATTTACAGTATATGAATCATGATGTAATAAATGTATGTCATTCTACTACGCAGCCTGAGGTTAAGATCTGACTCGGACCCACATTCCCCTTGCCCTGTTTTGAGGCATGAAGCACATTCCCCATATGATGGCACAAAGGCACAGGGCTCTCGGTGCTGCAGTCATATATGTAACCACCAGTATATATATCACTTTGGAGCTATCAATAACAGACCATTTATTCTCCACCCAACTTGGCTGCAGCAAACATGTCCGCAGAACTGGAGCTTACCGGCCGCATCGGAGACTCGGGCACACGACTCTTCAAAGTTCAGATTCCGATGACTCGTTCAGTCGAATGTCTCAAAGAGCTCATCAAGAGTAAACATCGTAATATCTTTGAGCATGTGGATGCCCTTGACCTCGTCATCTGGAAGTTGATTCGCAAGGTGCCAATAGACGAAGTGCTAAATGGAAATTTCGACCCATCTACCAATAGACAGGAACTACGGGATCCATTTGCTACATTATCAGGGATCTTTCCGGCGCAACCTGACGTAGCTATTGTACACTTCCTTGTTGAACGTCCGCCTCTCAGTGCGTGTTTACATTTCTCATTGATGGCCATCTTAACCATTGTCTCCAGAACCACAACATAACGCATCGTACTTGACGCTGAAGTGTTATTTTGTTGGCCGGGATCCTCGCCACTATATCTTTTCAGTTCAGGTTGAGTGGTCTCAGGACGTCTACGCATTGAAGGAGGTGATCAAGGATGGAAGCAGTGAACTTAGTAATGTCCTTGCCCAGGAGCTAATCCTCTGGAAGGCGTCCATCCCATTGGGATCTCAAGAGCTGAAAAATACAATGCCGGATGCCAGACAAGCTTTGTCAAGTGACGATAGCCTGAGGGACATCTTCTCGGGGGTACCTGATCAGCATTGTGTTCATATATTGATTGAAGTCCCTGGACGAGGTGCGCCTAGCCATCTTTGTATGCCTTTGCTAATCACTTTGATTGTTGATAGCCCAACTTCGTAACCTCTCTTTCAATGGTGAAATAGATCAATGTCTACAATACCTCGCGGATAATCTAGAGGCGCCTGCCGACATGGCGAAATTCGAAAATTTATTCCCTATGTATAAGGATATACTCAAGAAGAATCGTATCGTCTGTCACCGTCCCTCAACTGTATTGGTTCCCCCCATTAGCTTGCTACATGAAGTGTTCACCAATTTCGAAGTTGATATGCAGAACTTGAAGCCCACCAAGGAAGACTTAATATTCGCTGACGAACTGGGTTTCGCAATGTCTAAGTTTTATCCCTTTGAAAAGCCACGCGTTCAGAAATTTCACGAAGTGTTTCAAGAATTTGGCGGTATGAATCTGGCGACAACGACTATTGACAACTCAAGAATCGAGTCAGATGGTGGTCACCAATACTATGCACTGAAGCTCATTCTGACAGAGGCGAAAAATGAACTTGGAAAAACTAATGACGCGTTCATTCAATTAATGATCTACTATGTCAGGCATGTGATATTTGCACGTCAGAAAACCGAAAAGTTACGCCAAACTTCCCTTCCCTGTATCTTGCTGTTCTATAATGGTACGTGGTTTTTACATCGATTTCTCCTCATACTCAGTGTTGTTAAGGTCCCTTCCTTGGAGTTGCGGGTGCACTTCTCACCACCAGCGTCCATTGTGAAGTCATTGCAGTATTATCCCTCCTATGGAATGATTCAGAACCCTTGAATAACACTCGGTTCATGCTTGCACGCACTCTAGGGAGCATCAAGAAAGCCGTTAACGAATTAAAGGATAGACACCCAGATGGCGAACCTAAACCAAGTGAGCTCAGAAGCAATGACTGTCCATATATTACTCGTTATCGTTGTGATGGTGAAGAGCATCAATTCACCTATGACGAATTGCAGCCTGAATCCTTCGCCTCACACCTCATTTTCGCTGCAAAAACTGGAGAGAGAAGGATCTCCGTCAAGTTTGTCAGAGAGTATTCAGACGAAACACACAAATTCTGGGAAGAGAGGAAACGAGCCCCAAAGTTGATTGCGATAGATCGAACTAGTCTACTTGGTTGGTTGATCGTTATCACTGAGTACCCTCAGGGTTTCGAATACTGGACGAAGCCGCCACCCGAAGATGTTCTGAATGACCTCAAGGCCCTCATCAAGGAATTCGAAGCACATGGTTTTGTACCAGGGGACATTTGCGCAGACAACCTTCTGATCGGTAAAGAGCGCGGAAGTAACAAGCTAGTATTCAATTTAATGGATTTCGACTGGTCAGGAAAGGTGGGCAGCAAACACCACATATCATGTGGCGAGAAGTCCTTTATCAGAGCAAAGAAAGCAGGCCCTTATCGTCCCATGACTTTCACCTATCACAAAGCCAAAAGGGAGGAAGATTGGAAGAATGGGAAGATGCCTACCAAGCTGGACTCGGGCGACGAAGCAAAGAACTTCGGGCTCTCTGACTTGAATGAAGAGGTACAGAGTGCTGAGCCCTCTGAGTTTGGTGAAGAAACCGAGTACCCTGAACCCTCTGAATGGGAAGAAGAAGCGAATAACTCGGATGGTGGTTCATCTTCTGACTGACGTATCATTTACCTTGTCTATCTACAATTTACATTACTTTGAATAAGATTGCAATAATGTTTTTTCATCGTTTGCATGTTGAATTAAAGTGACGAGTCCTTTGTACTGTAACAAATGAGGATGAGAATAGTATCCATTAATGGGAATCTGATGGTGTGGGACTTTGTTCGAATCAATACACAGATATTGTGTTAGAATCTAACAGTAGCCGATGAACTACATGATGGTGAGTTCAATTCACCTCAGCATTTGTCTGCGAGGGCAACGGCCGAGGGGTAGAAAGGTACAGTAGTGAGTATACAAGTCACTACTAAACATGCTAACCAATAACGGACGGGCCCGAATACGGGGATACAGAATGTAGAGTACAATAATAGGTACAGGAAAAGTGGTGTATAGGCGAATCCCCATTAGGCATACTGAAGTGGTGTTGGCAGCGGCTATGGTGAAGGTACATCCATGATCTATTTGTGCCGATCTTGAAGATCCAACACATTGACCCCTCAAGAAAATCGCCATGTGTAGATGGCCAACATACTGGATAAGGAGTTTTCGGCCGGTTGTTAACATCAACTACGACTGCGACTCGGACATCTATTGACGAAGCTGTGCCAGGAACCTGGGATAGAGTGGCCGGTCTCTGAGTTCTTTATTAAAGTAAAAGGGGATACTAGACCTAAGAAGCTGCACAACTATTCACGAGTATTCCATTGAGTGCAAAAAGGGCCGCAGACGACTACATCAATAGTGTGTGATCAGCAGATGTGCATCATTCGCTCTCAAAGCCGAATGCGACGTACCTCACCCTTGCACTTGTATAATCCTCATCCTATTCCGCATGCTCAGAGCAATGAGCCCGACTTTGAGTATGTCGTCTTTAGAATTGCTTTTCAATGGATTTTTGATCATATGTCAATGTAGTCTTCATCTCATAGTAACAGTAATGTTATTGGTCCATTGGTCCTATGTGTAATCTAACCAGTGTTGAAGTGAAAAGGGGAGAATGGTACTGTCTGAAAAGACAGTTATTTACTCAGTCTCCAATCACGAAATGAAGACTATAGATTACCTGAAAAGACAGTTATTTACTGTATCTAATCAGTATGGTAATTATAAAGCTATAAATAAAAGCTTACCTCAGTCTCCAATCACAAAACAAAGACTGAGGTCTGCAATACCAACATGCAGTCGAATTTAGACGTGCTTATGGAAACTAACAAATAATACAAAATAAACCGAGCTTCATCCGAGCTCAACTGTATAGTCACGGTCGTAGGTACATTTCAACAACCAGAGCAGTTCAAGAATGAACTAGAAAGCTTTGAACCTCCAGGGTCATATGAAGGAATGTTAGACTAACTCAGGTCCTGCTGTCGCCGGCGAATTTCATGCCGGCAGACAAGAAGAAAATACCCAGTAAACAACAGATAAAAGGCTTCCCTCCAGTGCTCTTGGGCTCCCAAATCTCACTGTACCTCCTGCTCGAATGTAAGTTTTCCGTAGGGTGCTTGTGAACATTTACTCACACATTCTGCAGTTGCCCTTGAAATCTCACATCATATACAGTACGTTGTACAATATTCAGATGATGTGAAGGCCCTATCCTAGAGTGCATGCTGACCTGGTTCATGTGTAGCAAATGAAGAATATCGCTATCATCGCACTTCTTTTCGTGTCAGCTGCTATTGCTGCTCCCCATGCTTCTGAAGCTGAGGTTGCTGATACGCTTGGTCGTATACCTGGCCTCACAGGAAGTGCTGGAACAATTGCATCGGTCCTGGCTACAGATGTCCTTATGGATGGGACCGTGAGTATCATAAGGGATGCTTTACCTGTTGCAGGAATCATGATGATTGACCGTTCGGTCGAGAGGGATAACGGCTGGAGGAAAAAGGGTGGATCATAAATACCGATGATTTGGTGGTGGAAATATACAGATAGCTGAAGAGTCATTGATGAGAGATTTTGTCAAATATAGATGATTTGAATATGTTAAATCCCTAAGTGAAGTAGAACAGAATGACACGTTAGAGGACTCACTGGTACTAGCACTGACACCATACATAACCAATGGACTCCTAGTATACAACCGTTGATGGGCCCCGGATCTGTTGATTCAACCCCTACATGCAGATAATAAATAGGACTCATTTCTGATCAGGTGCCCTTGCATCACCATCAGGATAAAGAAGTACATTGTGCGATCTGATAGGGAGCCTAGACGAGCTCAGCGCTATCATCAGGAGTGAACGTGTTCTACTCCAACGAATTTTTGGGATCAAATACCATCAAGCAATGTATAAAAATGGGAGATGTACTACTAGTAGTAGATAAAAATCACTAGTGATGGGTTATCATTGAATAGATTATGGCTCACTGGCTAGAATTCGCGACTATCTTGTGAGGTGTCTGGATCAAGAGTAATGTAATGGCAATAGTACTCCCTTCGTCATTAGTGCTTTTCTAAGTCCAAGCTCGAACATTACTGACATGCATAGTTCAAGTTAGCAGAGCTGATTTTGTTGTTTCCCCGGTATCGAGATCTTTTTCCTTTCTTCTTTTACCAGCCTGATGGCATGCAGTGAGAGCGCCTAGGCTGCAATAAGGACCAAAATCTAGAAGACTACGCATCAAGTGTCTGGGCATACTGCCGATGGAGTTGGGAGGAGAATGTGGTTAGTTTGGCAATGTTTGGCTAGTTGTCAGTCGAGCCGCAGACTCGGAAACTTGAACACGCTACAGTACTTGAATATACCGTACACCCCACAAAGAACTCACTGGCAGCTAAAGATACATCACAGTGATTCCATCATGATCTCTCCGTCCCAACTACCAGTACACCACAAAATGATCCTGGATGGCCATCAGTGCAACCGAATTTAAATTGCGGGGGATCACTGGCAGCTTCCTATTCATTGAGAAATGTTCCCCTCTTACTGTCACTGTCGATATGACTACTCCTGTCATACCACCCACTATAAACATCAAGTTAACATTCGGTGTTTTAGAAATCGGAACCTTTATCACAGTCTTCTTGTTCGGGGTGCTTACTGTCCAATGCTCTATATCTCTACCGGTTTCCAAAGGATTCCTGGCATTACAGGTGGCTGGTACAGTATCAAACTTTTGATTATTTTTTGACTGATAATCATGATTTCAAATGTTGAAGGTCGGCAGTGTTTGGTAAGTCGTCGCTGTTTAACTCATCATACTGCTTCATAATAAACCTCAGGCTTCTAGAACTTGTACACACGATATGTGCCATCGCTGAGATTCACAGAACTACAATCGCATTTTACGGCCATCCAGAGAAGCTCGTTATATTCCACACATGAACTTCAACTGTCATAACGGGAGCAGCAGTTGTACTACTTGTTCAGGTAACACTACTTCTTATACTTGCCATATTGCACGTTAATCTACTTTTGTTCCCACCAACTAGGGATTCTTTTTTTTCCGCGCCTGGAAACTGATATCTACTAAATGGCGCTACATTGGTCTGATATGCATGATTTACTCAGTGATACGGTTTGCAATCAGCACATATGTCGGCATTGCAGCGTTCCTGGCAAAGAATATTCCCGAGTTTCAACGTCGAAACATAGTTTCAGTCACGTTCTCTCTCTGTGTTTCGGCTGCTATTGATGTTACTATTGCCATCTGCATGACAATACATCTTTTGCAGTTAAGACAACGAGCAGACACCCGCACCGTGTACGTTACTTCCAACAATATCTTGCCTTTTATTGATATTTTATCAAGTGTCGTGCGTATAATGGACAAGTTGGTTATGTGGACAATTCGTGAGTTTTTTTCCTTTGCATACATCGACTATAAAATTGAAGCTTGGCAATAAGGTACTGGACTTATTACAAGGTAGATACGTCACCGTGCACACGAACCTGTATGCTGACATCTCAAAGCATTGCAAGTGTCCTAGAATTAGTCACGGTGCGTGGATACTTTGAAGATGCTGTCATATGGCGTTCCTGACGCTCTTCGCAGTTTCAAGTGTACCCAAATACTAGTATAGTCAATTCATTATTGTTCTGGAGATACGTAGCCTTACCCTTCTCTGACAGTGATATGGATTTCTATCCATGTCTTAGCCGCCAAATGTCAGTGCTCGCATACCCATATTCACCAATAATTCTGACTCTATGCAGTGTACTCCAACTCTCTTCTCTCAGCGTAGGTTGAATTTTACAAACTTTCTTTCTTCTCCACTGACACAAATTGTAAAAGACTGAATGCAAGGCACAACCTACGTGACGTGCTATCAAAATCAGGGCCAGAAGTTAGTCCACTTAACCGAGGCGCACATACACCAGGAAATTTGGTCCGTAGTAACAGCCAAGTGAGTAAATTATGGCACTTTGTGAGCCTGTCAATTGAATCAACTCCTGCACAGAATTCGCTTCTTTTCATTGTCCTGCCCAAGTCAAAAAATGGTGTACAAAAGCCTATCAAATGATCCCGCTTCCAGTATACAACCAATGAATATCATAATATATTTCGTCGTACGAGCTATTGTGGGAACAACCTTTGATAATGACTATATGCGGGCTGTCATGAAACAAACTACCTAATACCTAATTGGAAGGGGCGAGGGATGGGGAAGGAGAGGAAAAAGAAAGGAGCGGACATCATCGAACAAAAACGAGGTCAAAACTTGTCTTTTTGATTTTTTTCTTCATATACACGAGCCTCCTCTACTATGAAAGGTACAACTCATCCATCATCGATGTATACACGACCGTGAGGAAACAAACCAAAAGGAAGGTATGCTTGGGCGATGTGTGAGTGAACCTGAGAAGATAGACTTGTGCGAAATGTCCTGAGGTATCGAGAAAGAGGTTGTATTGAGATAAACAACACGACCTAAGATCATACTACTGTCCAAGATATGCTTATGTATTCCTGATGTATCGATGGTCTAGAGAAGTATCAGCCTCGAGGGGCTTCCTAGCCACTCCGATACTATAAATTATTTTGTTCTAGTGATGGTACACACTGACATGATGAACAAGGAATGACCCCCTCCCAGTTGAAGGGAAATCAATGATTCAACAGAGGGTGGTATGGGTTTTATTTCACAATCGTATTGACACCTCGAGCGGACAAATATTCTTTTGCTGTGCTCGTACTCTGTTGTCTAATCAGTATCTTGCAAGGAGATAGAGCACAAAGTGAAACTTACAAGTCCTTTAACAATCTCGTAGATACTTTTGTCGTAGAAGCGTAAACCTGTCGCTGGGTCTGTGTATGGTGCCTGTAAAAGACGAATGTGAGGTAGTTTCAAAGTGATAGTTCGTAAGCACGTTACTTCTAGACCGGTTATATCGCAGTAGTGTCTTTGAGGCCAGACGGATGGTGGGGCCTCGATGGACGTGTCTAATAGATTAGAATGGTAATAAGCGAAACAGCCAAGGAGGAATTGCAAACTGAGAAAGCATACACGTTGGCACTTCTTCATCTAGTTCCTCACATTGCGCCTCTATAAGTTTCGGTGAAGCAGCGACCTCTTCTCCGTCCGCCTTACTCTCGCTTGCATTTGCCTCCACATCTACATCCATAGCTTCGTTCCCGCTGGTTTGGGCATCGAAACTCGCGGCCTGCTTCTCCAATCTCGCCAGCTTAGCCAGCCTCCTCCGCTCCCTCTCCACTTTCTCCCGTTCCCGCTCCTGACTAAGCACCGCTTTCAGATTCTTTGCGCGTCGGTTGATGTTTTTGTTATATGCAAGGTTCTTGAATGGCCGTGGGAGATGGTTGTAAGATAGTTGTTCGGCAAGGGACTATCAGTATTCGTTTGAGAGTTGGTCAGCATCAAACAAGGAACGATCGTAAAACACAGACTGGTAAGAGAGGTGTTGCGGACCCATCTGAGGCTGTCCCTGCTCCTGCTTTTCTTCTTCCTGCACCTTTCGGCGGCCTAAAAAACGACGTGTAATTTCAGAGTATGTCGCAGACACAGTCTTCTTTCAGCAATATGCGAGGCATACTCACATCAACAGTTCCTATTCAACGGACTGTTTCAAGTTCAGTTTAGACGTTGCATCGCTCACGAGGTTGGCTTCAAATTATCAGATGTGACGTGACTATAATGTGACACAGCTATGCGTGACAAAAAGTGCGGTAATCTCATCAGGCTACCCATATGCCTGCTGCAACAAAACCCAGAAAAAGGCGGGTACCAGGGTCTACAGAGGGGTTAAATCACAAAAGAGCTCGCATAGCCCCGGAAAGCAAGACGGATAACACGAGTCGTGCAATAAATGTGGGGACAAAAGGCAAACCTGCTGCTGTGAAAGCGAAGGGCAAAGAACGAGTGGAAGAACTAAAAGAAGAAAAATTGGAGGTCGGAAAGGAGAAGAAGAGACGGGGCGTACCTGTTACAAACGCAGTTCCTGTGAGTAAGCGTAAAGAGGATGATTCGGACGAGGATGATGAGGATGAGGATGAAGTGTCTGAAAGCGAGGGTGAGGGTGAGTGGGATGGTGGAGGCGGGGAATCGGTGGATGAATTTGATGTTAATGAAGATGGGTATGTGTCTATGGCAGATGGAGGGACCGAAGATGCCGAACACGGAGGGGAAAAGCCATCATCCAAAGATTCCAAAGGTACCTTCTCCCAAATATGCTCCAAATCCTAGCCAATGACCCCCGTTTTTGCTTTCAAGAACGGCACAAAGCACAGAAACTCTTACAAAATCAGCGTCGTCTCTCAAAGCCATATGCCGATCTTCTGAAGCAAGCTAAACGCACCTGGTCTCTTGCTCGTCAAAAAAATCTATCGCCTTCGACTCGTCAGACGCATATAAACACTCTGATGTCCCTCATCCGCGGCCACATTCAAGATCTAGTTCTCAAACACGACGCCAGTCGAATCGTCCAAACTATCCTCAAATATGGCCGTGCTGCTGAGCGGAACGAGATTGCCAACGAGCTCAAGGGAAAGTTCAAAGATCTGGCTCAGAATAAGTATTCCAGGTTCTTGGTGACCAAGTTGATCAAATCCTGCACGAATAAGAGGGCGGACATTTTCATGGAGTTCCGAGGGAGCGTGTTAAGATTGTTGCTTCATAGAGAAGCGTCATCAGTTTTAGCAGATGCGTTCGAGCTGTATGCCAATGCATATGAAAAAGAGGTCCTGGTGAGCGATTTTTATGGGAAGGAGGTCAGGTTGTTTGGCTTAGCTGCGGGAGCAAGTGGGGTGGATAAGGAACGAGCGAGGAAAGGATTGAAAGGCATTCTAGAAGGTGAGAAGGAAGATAGAAAACTACGAATATTGATGGAGGTGAAGGAGAACCTGATGGCAATGTAAGTCTACTTATTGACCGGTTACCTCCAGGCACAATCTAAAGTGTTTTTGTAGATTCAATAACCCAGACAAAGGCGCAGTCACACATGCCATCGTTCATCGCGCTTTATGGGAGTACATATCATCGGTCCTTGATCTGCCAAACGAAGCCGAGCGTGAAAGGTTATATAGAGAGATATTCGAGAAGTAACTCTCCAGTTTTAACTTATATTTTCGAGATTGATCGAACGCCATGATTTGCAGTTGTCAAGATACACTCGCTGAAATGGTACATACAAAAGACGGAAGCAGGGTCGTACGCGAGTTCTTGGCACAGGGAAGCGCCAAGGACAGAAAACAAATACTCAAGGTTATAAAACCTCATATTGAGCGCATGTGCTTGGATGACGAGGCTCAACTCGTGTTGTTCACAGCGCTTGATACCATCGAGTATGTGCAACGCACCTATCCTCATCACTTTCTCATCGGATTCTATGCGTAGTGACACAAAGCTTTTATCAAAATCCCTTATATCTGTCATAACCTCCAGCCTGATATCACCCTCTGCTGCCACTGTAGCTGCAGCTGGTTCAAACGCCTCCACGCATTTCTACTCAACACCCCAAGGCCGACGCTCCATTATATACCTTTTAGTTCCTCGCACCCGTCGACACTTCACCCCCTCACAAATAGCTCTCCTCTCCGAGACTGACGCTGCCCGCGACCGAACAAGCAAAAAACCTTCTATTCTACGTGAAGACGAGGTTCGCAAAGCCGGGAGCCCAGATCTCGTCAAGTGGGTCGAAGAAAAGGGTGGGATGGCTATCAGTGATACGGGCGGGTGTATAATGGTGGTTGAGATTATGCTCTACGCTGATGCAGACAAAACTACTGCGATACAGTCACTTCTTCAGCCTCTTTGCAAGTCATACCCATCTTCCGCAGATGATGATCCACACCCAATTGACCTCCCACACACGTCGAGAATGTACAAGACCTTGCTCCAAGGTGGACACTTTAATCATACTTCACATAAGATTGACTATACGTCTGCTTGGGATCCCGTGAAGTTTGCAGTGGGGTTTGTGAATACGGTTGGAGAAGAGGTGATGGTTGGAATGTGTGTGGATGAACAGAGAGGGGGCGCATTCGTCGTTGCTGAGTTGTGTGATACACTGGCACTTGGAAGCCGACGGAAACAGAAGGAAGAGGAAGAAGCGAGTATGATGGTTGTAGACGAGGAGTTGGAAGAGAAGAGAGAAGAGGCGAGGAAGCTGGTGAAAGGCTGGTTTGGAAACGAGGTAAAAGAGAAGATTAAGCAGTCTGAGGGGATGAAAGGAAAGAAGGTGCTCCTGGATGCTCTGGCTAGGTTATGAAGGCAAGTTTACTGTTATTGTCTTGATTTGGGATCAATAGCAGGTAACCTGTGTTTGGGTTCGGAGCCAGTATAACTAGGCAAGTTAGTATTGTTTGTCTCGTCACCTGCCCACATGCAGCGGATACCGATAACATTGATCTTTTTATATGGAACCCAACACGTGTGAAAAGCTTGAAGTGGCCAGGTGTGAACTTGAAGGGACCAAAGATCTAGAACTCTACCAAGTGGAGTAGCAAAACCAGCTTTGTATCTCTACCTGGATCAATGCCGAACAGAAAGAGCCCCAGTGGCATTCCGTGGTTCGAATGTACCAGGTGTTGAGAGATGAGGAAGGCAATATACCAGCTAGCCAGTCAACAGTCTCTTTCCACGTGACAGAGCGTTCTCCATTCGCCATACTTTACGCGTGCGATTCGAGACAATGGAAGGTGCCACCAAACAGGCCATAACTGGCAAGTAAGCCGTGATAAGACCCGCCTTATCCCAATGGCTTTTGGTTCACTCGCCTGGTTTCAAATACTCAACGATCTAATACTGGCTTCAGTGCCGGGAACCGTTTACGATGGCAGCAGACATAGACAGTACCTATGTCCACTTTGTCATACTTTAAAAAACGTGGTGATATGACGTCCAGCTTTACATATTCGGAGCTATGGAAGTCCAGTGCTGTGGAGATTGTGAGGACCGGAGATTGATACAAAAGGGAGGCCAAAGATTGGAAGCTTGTCTTCCACAGCGACAAATGGCTCTTAGAACTGGACGCTACTTCATTCACAACGGAACTGACCTTGTTGGTCGTAACCTCCGTGAGGAAAGGTTCCTTCGCCCTAAGGCTATCTGTAATAAGACGAACGATGCTGAACCCCAGGTGAGAGAATATATCGCCACATTATTCCTGACGCATATATACTCCTCTTGCAGTGGGATATCGAAGTTCTAAGGAATGGCCGGTACAGGATGTATGCTAAAGGAGTCCCCGTAGGCATTCAGGATGGCCGTGTTGTTGCTCTTGTGCTTGATATCAAGGAAGCGGAGGAATGGCGGATTGTACAGGTCCCTGGTCCTGATAGATTCCGGTGAGTTCCTAAGTGAATGTGGCACGTTCAAGCTGAAATCATGCTGGAAATGCAGGATTTACAGCTCTCGGGGTGACTCATGGGTCGTCCCCAGACCCGGTCAACAGTGTGAGGTAAGGATATCAACCCCGAACCGACGGTAGCGATGCTTTTCTGAACTGTGACTCAGATTTATCTTGAGAGAATTGTAGAGGTTGAAGCAAGCGATACGAGATATGTACCGTATTACTTCAATTTCCAGAGGGTATTTGCATGAGGCAAATGCTCATACCAAAACCAGTGCGATCGTTTTGATGCATAGTCCCAGTATTTTATATGACATTCTGAAAGAAGCTGGATGAGAAAGTGCCTTGAGAGTCAAATATGATGTTGTTAAGATAAATAAGCGTACCAGATACACGACAATGAGGCCGGGCGACGGGCAAGCACTTGAAGCCATTGCTAACCCCACCCTGGGGTTGGGTTGGGCACATAATTTATCGTTGTTTGCCTCCGCCTTCAGCTTGAGTTTTTCTGACTTGGAGCCACCATCACGCTGCCACTTTCACTAGCATTCTGAGTCGAACGATCTAGGTCTCTAATGTTGACCAGGGCTGCACTGAAAATTTCTAAAGGATCCCTAACTCCAAAGCCTTTCTTGGAAAGTCTTCTGGCGAGAGTCGTATACGATCTCAGTTTCTTACCTACGTAGGTCACCATAATGGAGAAACCTGTTCAGAGTCCCTCCCAGTCACAGCGGTCCAATTGCGGTGCAAATGACTTCATGTAACTCAACGATACGCGAAGAGGCTTGTGATAACTGCAAATGGTTCACGCCTTGTTGACACGATTAATGTCATGGTAATGCTGGGAATCCAAATGCTCAAAAAGCCCCAATAGTTTATATCTCGGTCCAATTGTTACATCAGTCTCGCTCGATATTCCAAATTACGTTGTCCTCCCAACAGGTTTCCATATACCCCACATCAGTTGACATATGTGGCACGGTCAACAAAGGTATTGCACACCCTCCAAAATTAGATCGCCATTATTAGATGCCCAAGGTTGCAGTTGATAGTTATCTCTCTGTCACCTGGCCATGTACTGTTTCATTTGATAAGAAGCTAGTTCTTTTGACTTGCTGTATTGTAATGCTCCCCGCATCACTTGACCTCGAGGGTGGCATTGCGCGACCTATTTTCAGTGGTATGTTTTCACACATGCACATAGTCCATATGTAACTAGCTCATTTCTCTCATACCAACGGATTTTTGCAGTGTAGTTGCATCACAAATGTCAACTCGTGATGGTAGGCAATCCTTATGATTTCGACCAGCACAACCGAGGCAGGGACCATGAACAATGAGAATTGAGATTCATCACTATGACTTCGTATATTCTCATACCCATGTGAGCGAAGCGAGGTATTCACGCAGCACATACTCTAACCATTCTATAAAACGTATCTAGCTTCACGACGATACCCCATTTCTCCTGTGTTACGGATAGATATGCTATCTGCTTCATTCGCTTTCTTCCTGTCTCTCCTTGCTTCCACTCATGCGTTCCCTGTGGCTCTGCAAAGCCGATCAGAGACGCCACTTTCTGCTTCAGCGTTGTCTGGTCTTGCTCCTTTTACACAATTTGCGCGAGCTGCTTACTGTCCCACCTCTAAACTAACTAACTGGAGTTGCGGAGGTACGATATTGTCTTGCTCTATGATTAATCGGCTTAGCTCTATATCAGACGCGTGCAACGCATTAGCTGGATTTCAGCCGACCTTGGTCGGTGGTGATGGCAACTTTGTTCAAATATGTACGTACAGATCTAGGTATGCAGAAGCTCAACGTCTAATGGATCTTCCTAGTTTTTGTGGGCTTCTATCCCGCCATGAATTCAGTTGTAGTTGCTCATGAAGGGACTGATCCAACTCAATTGTAAGTATCCATGTGTCTTCTGAACAGTTTTACTCCGAATTGACTGTCGTGAAGCCTCTCTCTTTTGACTGATGCAAACATCCTCATGGGATCGCTTGACCCATCATTATTCCCCGGCATCTCATCTGATGCCCAAGTCCACGAAGGGTTCCGTGATGCTCATGCAAAAACGGCGAGCAACGTCCTCTCAGAGGTCAAGAAATTAATGTCCGCTCACAGCACGAACAAGATAACACTGGTAGGCATCAATTGCTCTTTCCCCCGCTTACTGATTGAACAAAACTGGACATATAGGTTGGACATTCGCTTGGCGGTGCTATAGCGGAATTGGATTCATTGTTCTTGACACTCAATATACCTGGCGCCTCCATTAAAGCTGTAACTTATGGCACTCCCCGCGTTGGAAACCCCACATTCGCTCAGTTAATAGACTCAAAAGTAAGAATTAATTTTGATACAAGCTGGCTATATATTAACACATCGACAGGTTCCTGATTTCAGCCGTGTCAATAACGAGAAGGGTACGTTGCTCACTTCTCCCTCCGGCTTTCATAAATGATCATCCAAAATCAGATGTTATACCCATTGTCCCCGGAAGGTTCCTTGGATTTTCTCATCCAGAAGGGGAGATTCACATCACCTCCCCCGGTCACGCTGTATCTTGTTCAGGTAAGCAAGAGTGATTGTCAAGTAAATACTCTTCTCACTTTATGTTCAGGAGACGATGATGCAGATGACCCAGATTGCACTATTTCCACCGTTCCAAATATTGCTGTTGGCAACATTCTCAACCACGTGAGTAGCGCTGGAGATATTGTTTGCAGTCACTGATGTGAGTAAACAGCTTGGACCGTATGAAGGAATTAGCATTGGTACCATCTTTTGCACATGAACCATCAGCAATATATGGGTGTGAGATGTATGAATATTTATTGAAGTATTGAAAAATTAGTTCGCTCTAGAACCAGGTGTTCGATCTGTCATTCTGATACAATCTTACTGTACTTTTGACTCCTGGTGCGGACATTGATTGCCTGAGTTTGAATAAGGTTTCCCACGCTGATATATGTTGTACCTTATTTGGATGGATCCTGAAAAAAAGTATGTCTGACTCTGCTGTAATGAAGCCGCCTCTTCTTTGTTGACCTTGTTTCTCTGCTTGTGTATCGACCTTGATGGTTCATTCTCCGACGATCCTTCGCCGCTGGTTCACTGAGGTAACATTGTCGCCATCCTTCAGACTGAATTGAATTTGATTCTACACCTGTGAGTAAAGGCACGTTCTTCCCAATCTGTCTGGTATTACGCTGACTTCCTTCTGTAAACAGGAGGATGCGGGAATAGTCTTTAATAGGCAATACCCGACTCGGAGTTGAACTGACATTGTGCCTAACATTCCTTGCGCGACTGCGGAAGCGACATCCGCTTGGCATGCGTTTCAGCAAGGCAGGAAAGCAATGATGGGCACCATTGCTCTAACCACATACATACACCTCAAAATAACATTCAATCATATTGCGCAATTTAGCAGATACGTTAGCAACGATGACAGTTTCTCATGCTCGTTGATGATCTGTCAGGGGGACCGTTCCCCACTTGATTATGACTTCTCACGAACTTGTGCAATGAAATTCCCATGAGCAATGCAGCGGTTAGTCAAGGTCACCTAACCAATGTCAGCTCCATTGGTGAAAATCATGTCTTGCTGAAAGTCTAACTCATCATAGAAACTTTTTCTATCGAGGGCACTTGTCCGACATTCATGACATCCGCTCACCCCTGTGGTACTGTGTGGCGGCGGTTTCATATTGAAGTGGCCATCTTATAGCCTTTTAATGGATATTACTCAGGGATCGGCATCAGGCATTACGGAATGCGGGGGTACCTAGAAGTGCGACTTTGAGCGTCCTGGGTGTGAATTCAAAATTGCTGACACAACAGAAAAGCGTATCTATATGGTATATAATGAACTGAATTTGCCACAAATAATCTTGGGAGTCCCTAATTTCGCTTATCCACCGACAGAAATCTATTCGAATAGAGGGATTCGCGGCAATGAACTCGTGCTCGGCTACTCTTTTTCTACGTGTACTCCTGATTGCACAGCTGGTGTTTGGGGCAGTCTATGAGAAGATGGAGGATCTCCCAGTAGGACGCCGTTACGACTACATCATTGTAGGTGCCGGTGCAGCGGGAAATGTACTCGCCAACAGACTCAGCGAAAACCCGTTAACCAACGTGCTGGTTCTTGAAGCTGGTATCTCGTAAGTCGGCCCATCTCCATCCCAATAACATTTTTTATAGACGGTTAAATTCTAGCAATACGAATATTGAGACACTTCAAGTACCTGGGCTTTGCACTCTAGCTGCTTCACAAAATTCCCTTTGGGATTGGAACTTCACAACAACGCCACAACAAGCACTCAACGGGCGTGCGATTCCCTATCCCCGGGGTCACGTTCTTGGGGGGTCCACGTCAATAAGTCTGTTCTTGTCCCTTTGTCTTTCTGTGTTGTTACTGATGACATGACTATCTGCTATCCTAGACTTTATGGTATACACCAGAGCGTCCAAAGGTGATTGGGATCGCTATGCAAAAATCACTGGAGATGATGGCTGGAGTTGGAATGCTATTCAACCTTACATCCGAAAGGTAGCCATGCGCCTTCTATCTAAACCACTCCCTTTTCTGAGTTGCAGCATGCTGGATAGAATGAACGCTTCGTGCCGCCAGTTGACAACCACAACATCACTGGACAATTCAACCCTTCTGTCCATTCGTTCACTGGAATAAACTCTGTGTCTCTTCCTGGATTCCCTGAACCTATTGATGGTCGTGTTATTGTCACTACTGCTCAACTATCTGACCAATATCCTTTCAATCTGGACATGAATAGTGGAAATCACCTGGGAATTGGTAAGTCGTGACTCATGAATGGAAAACAGCATTTATCCATTTGTTTAGGCTGGGTCCAATCAACAATCACCCACGACGGTCAAAGAAGTTCATCTGCTGTATCATATCTAAATACTCAAGTCCTGAGTCGCTCCAATCTTGATGTGCTCCTTCATGCTCGAGTGACACGATTAATCAAGACCTCGAAAAAGTTGGGAGATCAGCGCAAAATATCCGCCAGAAGTGTCGAATTCGTTGTTGATGGCACAACAGGTCTGATATCCTTTTTTTTATAATACAAATATGCTGAACGACCCTGAGCAGGACCCACGCATATTTTGACCGCTAATCGCGAAGTAGTTCTGTCTGCAGGCGCGGTCCTAACCCCTCACGTACTACTCCATTCGGGCATTGGAAACATAACTCTTCTCCAGTCACTTGGAATCACACCCTTACTCAACCTCCCTGGAGTCGGGCAAAACCTGACTGACCACCCAGCTGTTGCGAACACCTGGTTTGTTAACGGAACAGATACGTTGGACAATTACGTTCGTAATGCTACCTTGTTTGCACAGACCCTGAAGCAATGGGAAGACGAGAGGCAGGGCCCCTTCGTGGATGAGCCAATTAACCACGCAGGATGGTTGAGGCTTCCTAGCGAGTTGCTGAGCAAGGCTTTACAGGCAGGTGGACTGGGGAACGATCCTGCAGCTACGATGACTGCACATTATGAACTTGTTGTTACCGTGAGTTATCATTTTTTATACAAGCACTGGGGAAACAGACCTGTTTCTAACTATGGGCCAGAACGGTGTGGTTGTTGGGGTAACACCTCCCACAGGTAACTATTTAACTGTTGCCACAGCAGTTGTGAGCCCTGTATCCCGTACGTAAAAGCACCAACAATGATTCTAACGCTTTTTTGACCCCGGAAATAATAGGAGGTTCCCTTGTTCTATCATCATCATCTCCATTCGACCCGCCCAAGATTGACGTTGCATTTCTCCAATCTCCCTTTGACCTCTTCGTGCTTAAAGAATCTGTGCGTAGCGCCGCAAAATTCCTAACTGCTCCTGCATGGGCAGACTACGTCATGCAACCTTTCACCGTTGGACTTGCTGAAGCACTAGCACCTAATGCAGACGAAGCGTTAACCAACTATGTACGTGCCCAGACACAGACATTCTTCCATCCTGTTAG
This sequence comes from Amanita thiersii Skay4041, assembly GCA_002554575.1. Taxonomy (NCBI): domain Eukaryota; kingdom Fungi; phylum Basidiomycota; class Agaricomycetes; order Agaricales; family Amanitaceae; genus Amanita; species Amanita thiersii. The sequence goes on along the minus strand of KZ302097.1, from coordinate 32,698 downwards.
CACTGCCGCTATGAGCCCCTTTGGGGCGTCATGGGGTGTGGTAGACCCTGATTTGAGATTGAAGAATGTGGATGGTGTGAGAGTTGTGGATGCCAGTGTGTTCCCCGTCATTCCAGCTGCTCATACCCAAGCGCCGGTGTACATTATTGCAGAAAGAGCGGCAGACTTGATAAAAGGACAAGCCTGAAGGGAATACTAGTTATCATTATTTTATATTCTATCATACTTTGGCGACATCCCGGAAGTATATATGTTAATCAATTCGAAGGCTTTTTTGGAATTCTGGGGTCCTCTGATGGCAATACGCTGGATTGAAATGTCAAGACCTGGCTTGGGTATAGCTTGCAGCTCAGACCCACGTATGCGGAGCTGATTGCAAAACCTAAATCTCAGCCCGTCTTGATGAGATAAAGCACACCTTCGTGCAACGTTTCAAACGAGTTTTCAGTGGCGTCAAGCTGAACGAGGAAACTCCATGAGTACATTTCAAGCAGGCATCATTCACAGAGGAAATCCGTGAGACGAAGTCATGATTGAGTGGTGTCATACGCCATGTAGGTTATCTTTCAATAACTATGCTTGCGGTTCCTACATCTTGCAACATATGTTTCCGGGACAGACCTCGATTAGTGAAGGACTTGCTTGCATTATATATGATACACACCCTCACAACACGACACCCAGGCAGTCCTTTTCCTTGATGACCAGAGACGAAGGAACAATTTGTAGCAGCGAATGAATGGAAGATGGAATGCTGCCGAGAAATCACTGTACAGGAAACCATGAGACAGCAGGTGTAAGATTAGACCATCTCAAAAACATATAATAACCCCATTCTACCAGCAATTGGCGGCTCTTGGATAACTCTGTCGAGTAGATGAAATCAAGGACCGACATTAGTTTTGCTACTTGATCTCTTCCTTTGCTGTTCATTGATGCTAGTAGGAACCACTATTACGACCGCGTCCCAGACTGGATTAGGTGGTAGATCCGAGTCAATTACTAGTATGTATCCAAGAGGACATGTGTTTGGTGTGTTTGGTGGATCGACCCCTCACTGAATGCCAAAAAGAGATATTACCAAAAAAGGGAAGCTACTGCGGTGGGGCGCACGTGGCAGAAAACCCCAGGCGACTGTCCGCCTATTTTGTTTTTACCTCCTTTGCCCTTTCCTCACTCCCTGAGGTCGCTGACCTCAAATTCCTCCCTCACCGCCCTCTGTAATGTCGGAGACGACATCCAACAAGAGCAGCAACAACAACCGCGATGCTGTCTCTTCAACAAGTACTTTTTCACCCACCGTGCCTAACTTTTCATCACCGCATTGATTCGATGCCCTAATAGATGCAACCGAACAAATATATCAAGTTAAACTCCTTCAGGCTCTTCGTAGCGGTACGCAGCTCGCCTCCTTCCCCTGCTATCCTCGTTTTGAGTGTGATAATAGGTGACCCTGCCCTTATTCACCCTTTTCTGGCGGAAATTGGTAAAGACAGACGCAGTTCGGCAGAGGGTGACGTACTAGATACCAGTGCTGCTGCACTTCATCTTGCTATCCGTTGTGGCTCCCGTACGTCCTTACTTCACTCTTTTCAGGATCCCTTTTTCTCTAACATTGCTACAGCCAACACTGTCTCCCTGTTCCTTTCCCATCGCGCCATCTCCCCCAATGGCGTCCACCCACTCGGATCGGGAACAACACCGTTACATCTGGCCGCATCTCTCGGACGAGTAGAGATTGTTACTTTATTGCTCGAGCAAGAGTCCATCGACGACACCCTCAGGGACGGCCAAGGCCGAACATGCAAAGATGTTGCCAAGACCAAGGAGGTCATTCGAGCTATTGATGGTAAATCTTTCCCCTTTTCTCTCGTTTCTAATTTCAAATTTCGCCCCCCTTTGCACAGACTCCCGTTCATTCCTAAATGCTTCCTACCGTTCCCTCCTCCACAGCTACATCCTCTCCCCACCCGCTGCACCTCCCCCTCCATCCTTGCTCTCCCTGCTCGAATCACCCCGGATTAGGTTCGTCGATCTGTCATATCTGGATGACGACTCTGGTGGATCTCTCCTCCACGAAGCGGCCCGTAGAAAAGATCTACGATTGATCGAGTTGGCTGTACGCGCTGGCGCTGATGTGTTTGTACGGAACAGAAGGGGAAAGACAGCATACGAGGGGGCAGGAAAGGACGACCAGGTTCGCGTGTTTTTAAGACAATGTGAGTCTCTCTACCCTGCAATTGTCATTTATTGAGGGTCGATGTGATTAATCGTGATGGATTAGATGCGAATCATGATAATACACTGATCCATTCTCCTCAAACGGAGCTACCAACATTAAAGGGTTATCTCAACAAGTACACTAACGTGGCCAAGGGATATAACACTCGGTGGTTTGTTTTAAAGGGGGGCGTCCTTTCCTGTGAGTCCTCTCTCTCCTTTTTTTGACTGCGTATATCATGCATATACTGACTGGTACTACTCTGAATCTGGGAATCCGGGTATTATTCACAGATTATCGTCATCAAGAAGATGAAACTGTTGCATCACGCGGATCGATATCGATGAAGAATGCGCTTCTCAAAACTGCTGGTGATCGTCTCCGGTTCGAGGTGCATTCGGTACCGATGCGGCAGAACACCATGACCCATACGCATAGTTCTTTGCATGTCGCTGGGAGTGGTGGTGGCAGTGGAGGCAGCATTCAAAAGTGGTACCTCAAGGCCAACCATCCTGTTGAAGCTGCACGCTGGGCGCAAGCTGTCGAGAGAAGTATAAATTATTATAAGCGCGAAAGGGATAATGGTGGTTTGGCTACTGGGAGAAGTGATAGAAGCGTCAGTAGTGGAGGTGGGGAAGGAGACACTGCGAGAAGAAAAAGTGGTGAGAGTGACATTAGCTATATGAAGGGAGGTGCGGCAACGTCCTTGGCGCTGTCGCTATCAACGTCGGCTGGAACCTCGCTATTAAAGAAGAGTGCAAAGTTGGGTGCTGGGGGAAATGGCGCGCCCTTCCACGTTTCACCTACCAAGTTTAACACTGGGAATGGTGTTGGAAGGGATTCGCCTACGCTCTCTGTCCACTTATTTGACCAACCTTCAGGTGCGGAAGATGGCGGACCCAATCTGCTCGATGGTGAGGATGATGATGGCGAGGAGGAGGGAGAGACCTCTTCTGCTGATTCGTTAGCGGGTGCTGGTGGCCGGGAGCCGCCATACGAGGATGGATTTGAGTTGCATAGGAATGCAACCGTCACACAGCTCGAGCTGGTTGCTCAACTATATGCCTCACTCTCCTCATCACAATCACAGTCATCGGAGCTTGATAAAACATTTAAGGATGCTCTTTCGATGCTGCAGGAGATGGTTGGCGACTATGTTCAGATGGTGAATATGCGCGAAGGGTGGTGGAGAAAGAGATTAGATCGAGAGATGGATCGACAGAAGGTGTGGGAAGAGAGTCTGGCGCTTGTAGTGAAGGAAGGAGAGGATTTGGAGAAGGAATTAAAGAGGAAGAGTAGAAGAAGAGGAAGCAGATTGTTTGATAGTGAGTTGGGGATTGGGGTGATTGGGGATGTTCGAGCAGGAAGATCGAAATCGAGAGTGGCGTCGTCGACCTTGAGTCCTTCCACTGTAGCCGCTGCGTTGCCAAAGGAGGTGAAAGACCGGCGCGCAAGTACGGGCCATCTGCCCATGTCGCCACCCTCGTTGGTGCTTCCCCCGCTTGTCCATGACCAGGGTATGATTGCTTTCAATATTGATAAGAAGGTTGTCACGGCGGAGGGATTAGGGCGTCAAGCCACCGTGGACACGATCAAGGCACTCCCATCTGTGCTTGAACCTGAAGAGATGGAAGAACTCGGAACAGATGAGGAAGATGAATTCTTCGATGCAATTGAGATGAACAACCTCCCCAACCTGGTTGTACATGAATCCTTCTCTCCTCTTCGCGCTGAGATGATGCCCGTCGCCCCGCTGTTACCCATGTTGGTGGCAGATTTGGGACCGTATGTCGGGTATGAGAAGTTGCGGGATCGGCTTAAGCTCAAGGCAGACAACCGACCGAGTACGAGTTTGTGGAGCGTGTTGAAGCATAGTATTGGGAAGGATTTGACGAGGATTAGTTTCCCTGTGTTCTTCAATGAGCCGACGAGTATGTTGCAGAGGATGGCGGAGGATATGGAGTTTTCCGAGTGTCGTAAGTGTTCCTTGCCTCACAGAGGGGTGGTGATGGGACTGATGTACATTCCTTCCAGTGGACGCGGCTGCAAAAGAGGATGATCCGCTTCGGAGGATTGCGTTTGTGGCTGCGTTTGCCATGTCAAATTATTCATCGACTATTGGACGGATCGCGAAGCCTTTCAATCCCATGCTCGTATGTCTTTCTTTCCTTTTTAGGATCTGTTTATTGATGAGATAAACCGCGGTGTGTAGAGCGAAACGTTTGAATATGTGCGGCTAGATAAACAGTATCGGTATGTGTCCGAGCAGGTCAGTCATCACCCGCCTATCTCGGCGTGTTATGCGGAGTCGCCGTTGTGGCACTACTTTGGCGAGGTGAGGAAATAGTTCCCTGTGGCGCAATTGGCGGCTAATTAATTTCGCGCTTTTTTAATTAACAGGTGGACGCACAGAACAAGTTCATGGGCAAGTCGTTCGAGATTCGGCCAACAGGTGTGGCACACGCAGAGTTGATCTTGCCTGAGTCGCTTGGTCCTCGCTACCCCAAGGCCCCTGCCAAGTATGGCCCCGGAAAAGTGGTCGAGCACTATACGTGGAAGAAAGTGACGACGAACATCTCTGGGTTCATACTCGGCTCGCCGACAATTGATCATTATGGCGATATGGTGGTGACGAATCATCGGACTGGTGACCAATGTGTGTTGACGTTTAAGCCGCGTGGATGGAGAGGGAAGGACGCGTATGAGATTACGGGGCAGGTCGTGGATGCGAATGGGGACGTGGCGTATGAGATTGCTGGGCGGTGGAATTCACAACTTGTTGCCCGGGCAGTTGAGGATGGTAGTGGTGGGAGGGGCATGCTGCACCCTGATACGACAGTCAACTCGCCTAATGCCTCTCACAAATCCGAGTTTATTCTTCTCTGGCGAAACTCTGAGAAGCCTAGTGGAATGCCGTTCAATCTGACGCCGTTTTCGATGACGCTGAATGACTGTCCGCGGACGACATTGAGGCCGTACCTGGCACCGACGGATTGTCGGTTGAGGCCTGACCAGCGGGCGTTTGAGGTGGGCAAGTATGAGCTCGCGAATGGGCTGAAGCAGGCGCAGGAGGAGAGGCAGAGGGCGGTGAGAAAGGCGCGGGAGGAGGGTAAGATGCCACCGCATCGCCCGCGGTGGTTTGTAGCGGAGACGGATGGGGATACTGGGGATAGGGTGTGGACCCCTGTTCGGGTCGGCGCAGAGAAAGCTGGGGAGTTGGAGTATTGGGTTGAGAGAGAGAGGGTGTTTAGGAGTGGAGGGAAAGCGGAGTGGAAGGACGTTGAGAGGATCTTTATTGATGAGCCAGAGGAGATTAGGGAGCTGTAGAGAGGGAGGTTCTCTTCCTGGCTCTGTTTTTTTTTTTTGGTTAGTGTGCTTTCTCGTTTTCTCTTTTATCATATATATAGAGGGATTCCATGGGGAAGTGGGGGATTATAGTAGTAGAATTACTGGTTTGTAGTAGTAGTAGTAGTAGTAGTACGTTAAAGTTTACTGTGTCTGGTTCTCTGAGTACCCGCCATTTGCTCTCGGGTTTTCTTTTTCTACTTTTATACGTATCAGTTCATAGTCACATAGTTAGTCACTTTTCTTAATTGCCCGGAGTGGTGGGGCTTGTTAATAGAATTTATACATTGACAAGTGATATGACATCATGAGTACATCATATCGTAACTCGAGATGACATTTATGTATTTTATTGACTTTTTGAGTTTTTTTTTTTTTTTTTTTTTTTTTTTGGGTCCTCGTACGTTTGATTCACCATTCCAAAGGGAGGGGAGGGGGTTGAAACTAAAACGGACGGAACAACGAACTGGTACACACGGAACAAAAGGAAAAGAAATTGCAAAGTCATTGCCAAGCTGGATCTTGATTTGCGTTTGGGAGTGATGTTTTACTGAGGAATGCAGGAATGTAGGTCTGAGATTTTGGTCCGGATCTTAGAGGGGGGAAAGAAGAGAGTAAGAAGAAGGGAAGTTGAGGCCAAGGCTGTGCTGACATGCCAGTGTGCATCCCATATGCACGTGTGTCACATACAGTATTTGCTGGTTCCGGTGGTATAGTATGTAGGTTAATTGAGCTGTGGGATCTGAAGAGATTTGGATCACAGCAATTAAGGGTGCGCTGGGCAGTTCTCCGGCGGTACTGTAATGTAGGGGGGTCTATATACTGTGTCTATTTTCGGAAATATATGAGTACCTTCCAGGTTCATTACAGGATAAGCAGTAGGAACAACGTTCAGTCAGAAGTGTGTAAGTATTCTTCTCGAATCGAATCGAATGCTTTCCATTCTTTTTGTTTCTTTTCGTTTTTAGGAAAATTTTGTTTTCTAGATGCTGTAGTAGATCTAATCTATGTAGGGATCTGGGGATTTGTACGCCTGTGGTGACTTGCGCAGTTGTTCATCTGTTCAACTGTTGACTTTGGCGTATGTGGTGTGGTGGCCGGGCCACTTCGTGATAGTATATGATCAAAGTTTGTTTTCTCTTGACATGACAGGCCTGGTAGTGACTAGTGACTGTGTGATGAACGAGTGAAGGCGTGATTAGTTCTGTGCAACTCTCTTTTCGGAGTTGAGATATATAATTATACATTTACATATATATATATATATATACAAACGCCTCCCCTTTGCTCCTTCCTTTACCCACGCGTGCAGGTATCTAATACAGTACTCATGCACACCCTCTGCGTATATCTCCCATATATATACACCTAAATGCCCCAAAAGAACACACGAATACTCCGATCATATCATGAAGCGGGGTTCTTGTGATAAACGACGGGTTAGGCCGGGTAGATAAAGAAGTTCGAAGGAGGGGAGGGGAAAAGGGGAAGGAAAAAAGCGAGATTTGTGAACAGAGATATAGAAATCTCCTTATGTAGAAATTGAATCATACCATGGGAGGAGGGGGGTTGATTGCGTTCATCTTTTTTTTTTTTTTTAGCATGTTCCAGAGACCAACAAAAACTCCTCGAGCTGACGCTGTCTCTTGCTTTCCCTTCCCTTCCCTCCCCTTCCCCCCCCCCCCCTTCCTTCCTCCTCGGCCCCCCCACTCGGCCCACCCCGCACATAGCCTCAGCTAACAGAGATTCCTTTTCCCTCCCCCTCCTGCTACCTCCCACCGCGCTTTCCCTTGCCGCTTCGACCGTCGTCATTTTGTTCCCTCTGCCCCTCCGGTATTCTTCCTCTTTCTCATCAAAGAGTAGACCAAAAAAAAAAACAAAAAACGACGATGATTGGTATTTCTGCCGGAGCTGTTATTTGGATCTCATGTCGACCCCTTATACGACTGTGAGCAATTCTCTTCTTGAAAGCAGTGTCGATCAAAGTACTAACCTGGCACAATCAATTTATCTCTAGCATGATATGTGTGTTAAGCGGATACTTTATCACAAAGGCAGATATCTTCCCGCCAGTTGCAACAAGAAGCACTGGACAGCTGTTATTGAACATCTTGTTCCCATGCCTGATGTTCTCAAGAATCATACCGGCGTTCAACACGTCAAATATTCACGCACTAGGTGAGCCCCTTTCCGTTGTTATCCATCTTGGTGTATAAAAAGAGGTTCTGCTCACAGCGTAAAAAAAAAATTCTCTAGGACCACTTATCTTAGTGTCCGTGTTGTACGAACTTATTGGCATGCTCATTGCCTGGGTTATTGGCAAATTCTTTTGGGTCCCACATAGATTCAGGTATGGGTTGCTTGTGGCGGGCTGTTGGGGTAACGTCGGAGACCTCCGTAAGCGAGTTCCCATTTCCGGATTGCGGTTAAAATTTGAACTATATTGTCCCTTAATTTTTAGCGACTTCTGTTTTGTTGAGCCTTACTGCGGCAGAGCCGTTCCATAAAGATACAGATCAGAACCTATCAATTGCATACATTTCTGCTTTTATCCTTGTATTCATGGTAGGAGTTCCTAATTATCTCCGAGAAATTTTCTGGAGACCCGAGGTGTTGACCCATCCTATTAGGTAACGCTATTTCCATGTGGGGGTCACAAGTTGATCGCGTTGGATTATGTGGGACCGGATGTAGAGTCTGAAGAAATTATAGAAGCCATGCGCATAAAGCGAAAGAAGCTCTTCCACACAACGATAAGACAGTTACGGCATCATAAACAGCCGGAAACCCAAGAGACCGATCTGGAGAATCACCGAGAGAAATCAGTAACCAGGGCATGTTCGACAGGGACTTTGAGGTTAGACCAGGTCGAGCATGTTCATGACCCTAACGCAGGAAACCATACCCCGCACGACGACGGGGAAACGGTTATTCACACAGACATCATGTCCTCCCCAATTTACTCCCCTACGCCCACGGAGATAGGAGTCATGCATAACCGATCTGAATTTGCCGAAGCTAAGAATAAGACGACATCATGGGACAGCCCACAGTCGAATCATTCGCCTGGAAGAGAAGGCGGCGTCTTGCCTACGACGAACGATCAGGTGTCCACACTGTCTTCGGTCACTTCGGTTGTTAAGCCTGCGGCAAGGCGTTTCACACAAGTGTACTCGTACGCTCGAGACTTTGTGAAATCGTTGTTGATGCCTGTGTCCATGTCTATCATTCTCTCGTTCCCGATAGCACTCGTGAAGCCACTAAAAGCTCTATTTATGGTAGTGCCAGGAACGAATATGCCATCAGCACCTGATGGGCAGCCACCGTTGGCGTTTATTTTGGATACGGCGTCTTTCATTGGAGCTGCTTCTGTACCACTCGGACTGATATGTCTTGGCTCAGCACTAGCGCGATTGAACCTGCCTCGGAACCAATGGAGAACATTACCACTAGGCGCTATTGCTACACTTGCTCTTGGCAAGTTGGTGATAATGCCCGTGTTGGGTGTATTGATTTGTCAAGGCCTGGTTAAAGTTGGAGTTATTGCCGCGGAGGACAAGGTTCTAAGATTTGTTTGCATGTGAGTGTCCTGATTTTTTTGGCCCGAGCCGACGGGAGTGGTTTAGGCTAAAACGCGCAGATTTCTCTCATGTTTGCCGACTGCAACAACGCAGGTGAGTTCTAAAGCTAGGACTAGGGTATGTTTAATGGGGGTATTGACAAGTGTTTTAGGTATTTCTCACCCAAGTGTACAGCGGAACTGGCAGTGCAGAGCATCTGTCTGCTTTCCTGATACCACAGTATATCCTAATGGTTGTCACAATGACTGCTCTTACAGCATATACCTTGCAACTCATCTTCTAAACTATGCACTGGCATGTACTTCTAGTCAGCACTTGGGATTCATGGTCATATTTGCATTATAAAGGACTGTAATGATAAAAAAAAAGTTTAACTTACTTGAGTATATGCATTACTTTGGTGACCTGCAAGATTGATGTTAGAGATTATTTGTCAGATCAAGGACTGTGGATGAGGGATGAATTGCCACGTGCTATACTGTTCTTATCACGTGATATGATGAGGTCGATAATGAGCGAGACAGGAAACCGAGTACCAATTGACACACTTTCTTTTCCAATTCACGTGTTCTCCATCCTGATTGACGCCCTGCTCGCGTATCTGGTTTCTCAAGTACGGCGATGCGAAGCTATACGCTAGGAAACTGGGATGGAAGCCTAACGCCCTCGACGAGCCGTGAGAATGGCACTTCGTCACTCACACCGAATTCAAGTCAACCCGTTGCACAACCTGCCGTAGTTCGCCGAGAGATGATGGGGAACAAAGGTTCCGACGGGGCAAAGAATTTGCGATCTGGGGATCCTCAAATGAAGAACTTACAGGCACGTGTTCCGGCGACGGACCAAAGTTTTGTGTTGCTCATTACCCAATTTTCCTAAATCTTTTTTTTTATTACGCTCTGTAGACAAACGCGTCGAATGCACAAACACGGGTGGTGAATGGCTATATGGGTCGAAGAAGCAGGCTATCACTTGGTTCTTCCGTAAATTTCGTTCCAATTTTTTTTTTCCCTTCTCTTTCTTCTTGGTATGTTTTCTGTTGAGCTGACAGACGGATTCGTAGCGGAGTTGGTCTACACTGGCGGATGCGATCAATAGCTTTGCAACTTCACCGTCGTCGCGCACGCTTACGTCCAGGATTACACCAAAAACTCGGACCGTCAACGAGGAACCAGTCATCATAGACCTCGTCGATTCAGATACAGGAGAGATGGAACCTGACGAACTGGTCTACCCATCACCTTCGTTTGCTACTAGAAAGGATGTGCAAACAAGTATGCGTGGTGCGATTGTTGGTGGTGGTTTCCCGGTGCGTGTCTTGTTTCTCGTACCTGCTATCTTCGGGGGTGTATATGCGGCTTGTATATGACACCTTGCTTTCTAGCGAGCATGTGGGCTATTCCTGGACCTCTTCAGGTCGTCTGTCGCCTATCGACGGGCTTATATCTTCCTTCACTCTGGCTTTTTTGTTCCTCTAAAGGTCACACTTCCTTACTAACCATTCCTTTCGAAAACAGCAGAGACGCGACTCGATCGCTTCATCCCCACTTATTCCCGTTATGCCTTCATCAACAACGTCAAGACTCGTCTACGATCTTACTACCCCTTCACCTCCTCCAAGCACATCACAGTTGCCATCTGTTTCTTCTCCGCCTCCGTCTTTTGCAACGGATCAGAGTTTGTTTACACCCCCACCAATTCCAGAAAAGGAACCTCAAACAAGTAATACCACGTCGGAGCCGATCCAGCGAAAGAAGAAGAGAAAGATGCGTGTTCTCTCCTATGTATCCATACCTCCCATGCCGAGTACTAGCTCTCGTGATGAGTATCGGTCTTTACTGCCGTCCATTGGAGAGCATTCACCCACGAAATGGACTTCGACGCTAATGAAATCAACGAAACAACCAAAAGCACAAGCTCGGACCGACAAGACTGTTACGACGACCCCAAAAAGGAAGAAGAAGCAACCTATATCAGATACAGATGATGACGTACCCCTTTCTCGCCTGCACCAGGACACCGCACAGGTTAATGGTCAACATTCAGGACTCAAAAAGAAAAGATCTTCGCTGCGTTCGCCTGACTCTCAGGTAGGCAGCAAACGGAAGCATAAAAAAGTGTTGAGCGGTGTTGGAGATGAGACCGTTGGATCGGATATGCAAAAGGCGAAGAAAAGCAGAGTCGCAAAAGGTACACCCGGGAAACAGGGAGAACAAACTACTTCCAATTCACCAATAGAGAAACCAAAACGAGGACGGAAACCAGGAATCAAATCCAAACTCAAAGTCCTTTCTCATGGTATTTTGTCATTTCTCATTCTTTCTTGGTCATGAATGCGAGACGTTTTTTTTTTTATTTGGTTAGATGGCGAGTCAGGCCGCCCAACTAAAGCCAACCAGGAGCGGCCCAATGGAATAAGCACAATGAAGCAGAGTGGAAAGGCAGATAGTTCCCCATCAAAGTCAGGTTCGTCGCGAACTTTGGGTGAAGTTGGGAGTGAACCCTCCATGGCGGCTTCGATGTCCAAGCCTGGTGCTGAGCCCATCTCAGCGAACTCGGAGACGGACTCATATATGCAATGTATACCATCGAAAGAGAAGCCAGATCCAAATCCGTCGAACCTGGATGACAATGAAGAATCCTCGCCGATCCGCATGCGTACACTGCCACTGTTCCCTTACCCGACGCCAGTAACCGAAGGTGGGCTTGAAGGAGGCGATGCAGCAGTTGACGATTCGGGAATCCCACTGTCTCCTTCTGCCAAGGCGCTTGGAAAGCGGAAGGCAGTCAGCCCACAGCCTTCAGGGCCTATGTTTACTGTCCCTACCACACCCCCACGACTCAGTGTTCATACTGTGAATGGAGACGAGTTGGGACGGTCTGACACTGATGGAGTTCTACATATGGAACAGTTTTTAAATGATCTAGGCACATCCCCATGTCTCTCGCTTACACAAAGTTCCAGTCAACAGCAATTGGTTGGTAACAGCCCGGACAACAGTCAACACATCGCCACATTTGCCATATCTGGGATTCATGGAAGGGTCGCTGCCAACGATTATGATCTTGATAGTCTGTCTAGGCGAGCCCTGATGTCTATAGATAATGATCCGTTCCTCTCTGGGGCCGGGGAAATGCAAATGATGAACGATGCCGATCCTTTGTTGCCCTACCAGTGGGCACCAATGCAATATGAGACTGGCGATTTATACAATGAACTGCTTAATGATAATGTTACGACAACGAATGGAGTTATTGACTCGTTTCTTCTACGAGGGCAGGACGACCACGACATGTTCAGTCAGGCAGAACAAGGCATACTATCTCTCTCACATCCAATATCACCTCGGTCGAATACCCATGACGCTCTCATCGAAGAACCCTCATGCTCACACTCACTAACACGATCACCTCCCGCCAGGGACGATTTTCAACCATCATATTCGCGTTCACTTTCACCTTCCACCCGTGGTCGCCGGCGACTTGTTCGTCCCCACCATCTTGAAGATATGGTAAATATTGCTGACCTTGATCTCTCGGCCTCCTCAACGTCGTCTGACGAAACGGGGGTGGGAAATGTAAGTGAAGCGGGCAGTGAATCGCGTCGTTCTCCACCGACTGCTATTGCTACAACAGTCACACCGGCATCTACACTAGTTAACGGGCAACCGCGGAGAGGTCCGCGAATCGTAAGTGCTAAGGAGCTGGCAAAGATACAGAAGCAAAAAGCACTGGAGCGGCAGCGAAAAGAGGCCCTTGCCAAGGAGGCCCTCGCGAAGGAGGATAGTCCAGCTTCATTAGTGTCCGTTCCCGTAAAGAAGGGACCCCCGCATAAGCCCAGGCCATCAAAATACCCCTTGATTACAGAACATACATTTTGCCATCAATGTCGACGGCGAACGTTTTACCTCAAGATGGATTGCGCGTGTGGAAAGTCTTATTGTGTCCGGTGTCTTGATTTACGGTAATAAGATCTATTACTTTTACCTCTCTCACACTTTCTCATTGTAGTACTAATTTGTGATTTAGGTACGAGAGTGGGTCGTTTGACTTTAGTGCTCCCAACTTCTTGTGTCCTGCATGCGAGGACAAATGCTCGTGTGATGTCTGTACGAAGAAACGCGGTGAGGTATATGTTTCCTTGCGCAAGCACGCGCCAGTCCCTCATTCGGACCGTGCAACTGAACTATCTCTAAGGCCAAGGAGGCCGAAGACCGTGAAGAAACCGAGCTACTTTCGTTTATCGAGTGACGAGGATGAAGACTTTGGTGATGACGAGGAAGAGGGAGATTCAATGGTGCTCCCCAAGAAACCGCTAAAGGAGAAACCTCGGAAGACTGGGACGACCATACGGATTCGAGTTGATGTGCCATTCCCGCCTACGCCTATCTTTGGTGCTGTGGGCTCTTATTGGGGGACTGTGTATTCCTTTTCTGGCGAAAAGATTGCAACTGCGTATGTTGGGGAGGGTAATGAGAATGTCATTGTTTCTTGTCCTCTCGAGACGTTGATGGTGGCATCTGGGATCACGCCGAAGAAGCGTCGGGTGTTTGTTGGCAAGTGGCATGATTCGTGGGGGTACGTGTCTCAGAAGAAACGAATGAGGTGGCTTGTACCGGAAGAAGAGAAGAGTGAAAATGAGAGGAGTGCTAACGGTGGTGAACGGAAGAAGGCTGGGAAACCGAGAAGATATGTTGGGATTCGAGAGATGCTGTTCAAGCGTATTGTCATGCCGAAACCTGAGGATACCAAGCAGGTTGATAAGCCGAAACCGCCAGCTGCTGCACCCGACGCAGCAGGTAATAAGAATGCTGACAGATCCATCCATTGGTCACTGTCGCTCTCCCCGTTGTCTTCGTTATCGTCTCTACCTGACTCTGAACCAGAACATGGCCTTGACGTCATCCCTGCCAAGGCAGATGAGGTCACTGGGGCTGAGACTGGTGGTCCTCTTCTGGATCCTTTGCCGTTGCCATGCGAGAATACGCTGGAGCTGATGGAAGTGGAGATTCGTATAGAGGAGGGGGTGCGCTCGCCTTCGTTGATGCTTCCTGAGATTGGGAATGACGACAAGGGAGACCCTGTTCTTGATGTGAATGGGAAGAGTGTTGGTGGTGGTGGTGGTGGTGGTGATGGCGGTACACAGCAGGTGCAGCTTGACTCTGTTGATATCGTTCAGGATCAAGATGAAAGTGATGTGCGCGGAATGCAGAATGGGGTAGAAGACGATGAGATGCAGGAGAGCATTGATGGAGGAGATAAGATCATGGTTCAAGTCAGCGTTAGCGTCGGGTCGAATTCAGAGAATAGTCGACCGAGTTTGGGGAATGTAGGAGAGGAGATTGAGGGTGATGAACTGAAGTGTCAAGCCAGGAAGGGAGATAACAGCAAGGAGATTGGGGCAGAACTCAGGACTGCAGGAGAATCGGACATGAATGATACGGGGGACAAGCAAGAGCAAGGTGACGGATCCCAAGGAGCCCAAGACGGTGATTGTGTGGATGTGGGTGCGGCTACTGTTGGCTTTAGTGTTGCTGGTGGTGGTGGTGGTCCTGGTCATACCCGCCCTCTCTGTGACGACGACGTGTTAAGGGCTATTGTCTTGGGATTGTCTGCATGTGGAGTGTCAATCAATTCGTAGCAATCCCTGCTCGCGCGTTGGTTATGGTCGTGGTTAATGTTCGGTCCTTCGCTTTCCTTCTTCCCTCCTGGTCTTTAGCATATGTCATGTTAATCGATATCTATACGTACAATTTCTAGTACTAGTTTTTCTATTGATATGACCTCTCTTATTGTTTTCTGGCTTTCTAACTTTTTTTTTTGTTATGGGGCGGCATATACATGATATTTCCTCAGTTACCTTAAAACCTAACTACACATTGGTGACAGACCTGAATTCATGAAGCAATGGAGCGATACCAACGTTACCATTTTCACCGACAATGCGGCAGCATTAAGAGCCGCGCTTGACCCGGGTATCCACCCACTTCAAGCTTCATCAATCGCCATGTGTTCCCTTGTCATGGACTGGCTATCCAACAACAACCATCTCCTCCGCCTCTCCTGGTGCCCCTCTCATGTGGGTATCGTTGGGAATGTAAGAGTGGATAGGCAAGTTAACAGCCGAGAAATGCGCGACAGGGAGGACTCCCCTTCGATTGTGCTAGTACATGCAACATACAAACAGGATGCAAGGTACTCACTCCGTCAGTCGGGACTGGTAGATATCTTGGAATCCTGGATTCCACCACTTGGCCTTGAAGGTCGGTAGCAAGAAGGTCCAACCATCGTTTGGGAGTTCCAAACATGACCGCATTCTTTTCACTCGTCTCACCAGAGCTGTCACCAGTCATGCACCCACCGGAGAATAATGCACACGCCTTTTCAAGGCCACGCGAGCACTCTGTCCGGGATGCGAGTTCGAGGAACACACGAGAGAGCATATCATATGAACTCACGCGCTGCAGCAGGTATTCCTCACTCTTCTCTTCCCATTCTCTCAAAGGACGGCTTGTCTGCCCTTTGTGAACGGCTTCGCATTAACCCACTAGCACTTTCCTTTGATCATTGTCCTCTGGATATACATTAGCTGCTTTGGGGTACTGTATGTGACCAGTAGCTTCAATGCCGAGCGCCACGTCCCCCAGGCGTTATCCTTATGTTTGCCCCCTCATGGCTCTCATCTCTTACTCATGTTGTACAGCCAACGATCTCATTAACCTATGCTGATCCCTATTATGTTCTTGTAGTATATGCTCTCCTGTACTGTCTCCAGTGTAATAAATGTCCTTATGCAGAAGAAAAAAAAAAGACAGACCTGCCAGTGAAGGAATCTTGAGCTTATGTAATTGACACCTTTTTTCAACTTAAAACTTGGATGGCCGCTACCACGATTCTAGTCGCTCAATCAACCGAGCAGAAATGACCAGGAACCGAGTAATTTGGAAGTCAAGACTGCCCTGATCACCTTGCTGTGTCCGACAACAATGGCAGTGATTGCCGCGGCGCGCTGCATACTGGACAGCTGTGTCAAGCCATCTTGGAACCACCCGAATTGGTATCAACAACAATATCGCACGGTAATGGAAATAGGAAACTCGCTCTCCTACGGAAACTATGCAAAGCCCAGGGAAGTGGTAGCCCAAATGAAAGTGAGTTGTTCTGCCTTTTTTGCTAGGCGACTTGCGACGACTTGATGAACCCTCAGGATAGGTCACTAGACCTTGAGGAGATCATCACATCCTTCTTTGCCTCGTAGCACCATGCTGTGCGAGATGGTTAGTTTTTATGCCAAATGCTTGGCCTTCATACCATGCCTACACCCCACGCCATGCGCCAGCTAACTTTTCCTTAAACGTCTAGCCCTGACCTTGGTGATTGGGATGGAAGTGAATGCACCAGAAGTACACACTAGAGCAAAACTGCTTCACTGGTTTGCGAACTGTGGCCAGGAAACAACTATAAACGGCGCTTTGGCTTTCAACTCGTTTGTTTAGGATTACTTCAAAGATTGCTGAACTAATTAAGCGTTGATCAGTCAACTGATTGATATATGAACAAATGCAGCTGAAGTAAGAACTGCCCGAGGAAAGGTTGAAATAGCTGGGTGGCGCTCACCGTTATTCAAAACTACTATCCCCACTATAACAAATTCTCGTCTCAGGATAACTCGGTATAAACTGGGTTCTAATGAATTATAGTTTGAACCATCCAACTCGACAAGTTGTTTTTGTTAATTTTTGATGCCCCTACTCTTATCCTATCCGTAGTGATAGCTGAAGGATCGCCGGCATTGACAATCAGCTCGGCACCAGTAGTAGCTGTATTCCGGTCTACCATGGCCCATTCCCCACCTTTGTTGGTCATTTTCATGACAGTTGCAATCAGGACTCTCGGACTTTACTATCTGTTTACAGCAGTATGTCGAGGACAAACGTCTCAATCCCTCAAAAAAAGGCATCTACTCCTTTTGTTTTTGTCGGCTTTTGTTCGTGTGCCTTGGCTCTGGCAACCAATGGGCGTATGAAAAAGTCCGCAAACATGACAAATCATATTTTGTACATATTCCTCTTGTCACCTCCACCAATCCTTCTTCGACGCGAGAGCCTTAGGAGACTTACACGGACACAAGATTATCATGGCTAGACGGATATTGTTCAATACACAACAAACGCAGCGCCAACTAGGTTAAGAACATGCAAACAAGTTATGACCAGTTTCCTGTGCTAGAAGAGATGTAACTTGGTCGAAAACGGAACGCGACGGAATTGCACTCGCACAACCGTTGGACTATCCGTCCCATTTTACCAAACCTATTACTCTAGTGAGTACCTGTTCTTCCGAGGCAAGGCTGCGGATCGGCCATACTCAGTCTGTAGCCGTTTCCTTCCCACTACAAAGCTATTCAAGAATGCTATTTTTATTTGTTCAACGAAGAATACAACAATGCCTTCCCCACGAAGAGGTTACATCGAGAGGATTTCGTGGCCACAACCACGAGCTCGTAACTGCCCTTTAGGAAGTGCAAGGCGACTTGTGCTATTCCTTGGCCTTGGTATACCCTCCAATGACCTAGCAAAGGTCGCAATGGCGTGTCCTCCTGCCTTCGTATTTGCAACCCACGCGGTGGCGTTGAGGTTTTGAACGGTATCACAGCTCTGGTGATAGCAAGGATCATACGCAATATTTGCTTGGCCACCCCACCTATGGCAATGTCAATAATGATGGTCCCACTTAAACAGAAAGAACGGACCGGGACGCTTCTTCTTCTGACTTGATTTCCTCAGCCCCTGTGTCAATTCCACCAAAGGGTATCTCAAGTTTGAAAAATGAATCATAATCACTGCGCCCAAAGAGTTCTCTGCCAGCAGTTACGATACCAACGGCCTTGTAGTAATCCTCGAATACGTGTTCGATTGCATCACTACCAGAGGGGCCAGTGAGGTTGAAGGCGCTGCCATCTCCATCGTAGATGAAATAACCGAAATTGGGAGAAGCAATCATATCAAAGTTGAGGTATAGTGCGATCTCTTGCTGTTCTTCTGTAGTAAGGGACGAGGTGTAGTAATTTGATCCAATTCCGCCATATTCCTCCGCTGTCCAGAAGCCAAAACGAACAGCATTGGTTATGTTGAATCTGGCAAGTTGAAGAGCAATCTCGAGTATGCCCATGGAGCCCGAACCATTGTCGTTGATGCCCTAGGAAGAACGTATGGGTCAATCATATACCTCATTTTATATAAACCACTTACCGGTCCAGGGGGTACAGAATCTGTGTGTCCACCAGCCATAACTACGTTTTTCTGATCGCCTGACTTGGTGGTGGCCAACACATTACTCGTGTACCGTTGCTCAGTCGTGGCCTCCACAGTCAAAGATCCAGTCAATGTCCCTCCAGCATTGATTTTTTGAAGCAATGCCTGACCATCTGTGACACTTATGACACCACAAGGAACATAGGGGCCAATATCTGGACGTGATAGCTCTGTAAGCGAATGTCTTTGGAGTGTTTCGGTTACATTGTTATAGATGATAACACCAGATGCACCGGCTGCTCCTGCCAGAGCAACCTTGATGCCCAAATCACACTGTCCACGACTGATGATGGCGATTTTACCAGAGACATCTACTGTGAAGTCGCTCTAAAACATGGAGCAGGTCACAAGCGGTTCATTGAACTTGATGAGGAATGTACTTACTGAATTGCACCCTAGATTGCTGATAGGAACAAGAGTTGCATTTGCCTGACCGGCTGGACCATACTTTATCCACCTGATACTATAGGGCTCACCATTCACTGAAAACTGAGCTGTCCCATAGGAATACATGTATGGGAACGTCTGCAATACGATATCGTAAAAACCAGTAGCGTCAAGCTTGTCTTTGATGTATTGTACGGTCGCGTTGTGGCCTGGACTACCGAATACACGAGTGCCGTTGCTGAGGTTAGCAAACTCGGCGAGCTTGTGTGCGTGTTTCAATAGATTCGTGTCCGTGATCGTTTTGGTCAGGCTTTCAGAAGAGACCGGTGGGTTGTTTGGCACACCCCCGCGTACGAACTCTGCACTGAGAGCCATGCATGCTAAAGCGAAATAAAAGGTCGATACCATCATTATGACTCTCAGCTGACTTTGTTCCCTTTTTTATAAGGCTCACCCCAATAGACACCGATTTCAGCACATAAATGCGGATAGGCCTTTCGGATATTGATGGCTACCGTTCTCCGAGTATCCAGGCACCTTTTTTTTTTGCAGTTCTGTGCTCATAAGCACACCTGTGCAAGGTATCAGAAACTAACAGCGGCATTGTGACAATATGGCCACCGCGGGGGCCATAGCACCGAGTGTCTAGTAGCGATCCAGTCGGATCAAGTATTTTAGCAGAAGGGGACTGGTTCTTTATACTGAGTGAGAGTAGCGAAAACAGCGTAAATGAACAAACAGTAGCTAAACAAACAATAGGCGCGTGGTGGAAGAGAGTGGCATGCTTCAATTTGGTTGTATGCATCGAAAGGTCAACACAATGGATTACCCACGTCGCACTCAAGTACTATGCAGTTATGCACATGAGCTCGCTACTATTAAACTGCTTTCAAGTTACGTTGTCAAGATATTAAACCAGTGATACTTACTTTAATCTTCGTTTACCCCCATTAAACTACCCTATACAGTAACATGCCCAGGAAACATGTGGGGTTCACCAAAGTCACTCTACTGGTTTCACCTCCCAAACTAAGAAATGATCAAGTGACTGTTATGTTCAATGTTTGTTACACTGTTGCATACATAGTCTCATCATTGTGTGCATAGGCGCAATGTGCTTGCAAAAAAAAAAAAAAGTAAACCCGTACTATGAGTCCATGTTTGGTCAATTTATTTCTATTTTAGGAGTCAGGCGATGCCTCTTGTAACGCATGTGTTCGAGTTATCTTTTACCGTCATCGAAAATACATCACATCGTAGGTCAGCCCTCTAAGAAGCAAGTAGTAGCTAGTCTGTTCCACCTGTAGAAAATGCATACTAGTAAGTAAAATTATTGTTATATCCTGAGTAAGTCGCTGGATTGTCAGTCTGCAACTCGCAAGCATTCACTTAGCGGAATGCATACCTTCCTGCCTTACCTGTCTTCACGTCATGTGGGTTCCAGATATCTATAGATCAGATTGTCATCGCGATCAAACCTGGAAATACCATGTATCAAGTTGGTTTCCATAGAATCCATGCCTTGTCAACTTGTGCATGCAAGTGTGCGCAGTTTGCATATGAAGAAAGGTATAACTCGTACCAGAGGATGGAATTCAGCATCGTGGTTAGGACTTGTGCTACCAATACAGTATAACTACTGAATATAGAAAGTGTGACATCACATGTCACAAAACTGCGAACTCTAGCACTACTATTGTACTTCCAACAGCATACTTTGTCAAAAATTTACATGCGAGTACAGCACGCAAATCCTCCACCCAACCTGCACACGAGGCTGCATGCAAGGGCACTGAAGCTCTTCAATATGTGTGGTTCAGTCAATGCGCACAATGTGTATGAACAGTTCTGCAGCTTCTCTACACCCAATAACCATGTGTTTAGGTGTATAACCCATAACAACAAGTGATGGATAGCGGTTTCATTCATGCCGTTTGCTTGACCAAACACGATGATGATTATATGCATGATTATGCATTAAATTCAACAAGAGGTGTAAGGTCGACCGATATGATAACATAAACAGGGTGGAATGGGTCAGAGCCGCCGAATCTTTCGCGGCTTGATAAATGGACATACTGTGTGTTCCTTCACCACTCTCATTGTTCCCACGTAGACAGGATTGCACTGAGCGCCCATTATTACTTTATTACTTTAATGACTTTCTCCTCACATTTGCTACTGCCTGAATATTTTTGCATTATTTCTTTTTGTTCACAGGGTATGCAACCTTTGCAATTACGTCATAGCATATTCAAATTTTGTATTTGTTGGCAAGTGGCAAGCTTAGTGGTAGTACCTGTTTCAGAAGAAGAAAAGAAGGTTGAGTAAAAAAGATGAGTGGAAGAAGCCGAGAAAATGTATTGGGAATTAATGGATGCTGTTCAAGCATATTGTGTCAACAAACCGGAGGATGTAAAACGGGTTGATAAGCAGGATCCGCAGCCTGCAATGCGCGACGCAGTAGGATCTTGACATCGTCCCACTGGCAGCCAAGGAAGTTACATGCACTGATCCTGGTTACCCTCTTGTGGATGTTGTCGCAGTTGTGCGACACCACACCGGAGCTGAGCAGATGGAGACGTTAGCTTTAGTCAACGAGTAGTAATAGTGATAATGGTGAGGTATGGCAAGCGCAGCTTGATCAGCCAGTGTGCAATGGGTCTCGCATCATTGTCTGCATATACTAGGTTGTAAGGATCACTTTGGCTGAATCCATAAATTAGTTCAAGATAGAGTGTAGCGAACGAGGCCCTTGAGAATTTACAAGTGGCCAAAATATGAGTGAAGGTCCATACATCGCGGATCTAAATTAGAAATTAAAATTATTACCCACAGCCAAATCTAGAAAGAGCGGTGTGTGACATGATCTTCAAGTTCCTGTCACATCCCTTCGAGTTTCAACTACTACCATGTTTTTCAGGCTTGTGTTTGCTCGAATTGCCTATGGCTTTCCTTTGATGCAATGACCATAACCCTGGTGGCTGACAGTAAGCCAGCTCCGCATGTCCGAGTTTCTTGCTTGACCCCCTTCAAGTCCGGTTATACAAGGAAGAAAATGCTCAAGAATGCAGGTGAATCAGACAGGAAAGTTACGATTTGCGAGCAAGAGAGGAACGATGAATGCTACATTCTGCTAGAGCATCGAGTTCACAACCCGATGGAACAAGCTTGGTGCAGCTCTTCATGATAAAGCAGTTGTATTCAAGAGTTATACATCTGTTCAACAACTACAATCGCAATGTTTAGTTCTCATGACCACGATAGTCCAGCAATCTATAGCCATCCCGCCTATTCTATGCGTACCTACGAATTCAAATAGCAGATTACATCGCAAGAATGTCATGGCCACACGCTTTCAACTGCTTCTGACGATCTACCTTACGACTCATAGTATTCCTTGTCCGGGGTATACCATCCAGTGACGTGGAATAATTCGCAATGGCGTGAGCTGCTGTTTTCATACTCACAACCCACGCGGTGGTGTTAAGGTTCTGGATCGTGTCACAGCTCTGGTGGTAGCACGAATCATATGCAGTATTCGCTTGGCCACCCCACCTACAAAAATGTCAATAATTATTAACGCAGCTTCAGCATAGCGAAAAGAAACAAGAACAGACTGGGACGCTTCCGCTTCTGTCTTGATTCCCTCTGCCCCTGTAAAGAGTCCACCTGAGGGTATATTAACTTCTAAAAATGGCCCATAATCACTGCGTCCGTCGAATTCTGTGCTCCCGCTTACAATGCCATTGGCCTTGAAGTAATCCTCGAACAAATGCTCGATTGCATCGCTCGCAGGGGGGCCAGTTAGGTTGAAGGTGCTGCCATCTCCGTCGTAGATGAAATAACCGAAATTGGGAGAAGCAATCATATCAAAGTTGAGGTATAGTGCGATCTCTTGCTGTTCTTCTGCAGTAAGAGATGAGACGTATTGATCCGCGCCAACAAGCCCGAACTCTTCAGCTGTCCAGAAGCCAAAGCGAACGGCATTGGTTACTTTGAATTTGGCGAGTTGGAGAGCAATCTCGAGTATCCCCATGGAGCCTGAACCGTTATCGTTTATGCCCTAAGGGAAGAGTAGTGTAGGTAAAGCGTGTACATCATGCATTAACACCACTCACAGGTCCAGCGGGGACAGAATCAGTGTGTCCACCAGCCATAACAACATTTCCCCGATCGCCTAGCTTGGTAGTGGCTAACACATTATTCGTGTACCGTTGCTCATTAACCGCCTCCACAATCAACGATCCAGTCAATGTCTCGCCGGCATTTATCAATGCAAGTAACGCCTGACCATCTGTGCCGCTGATGCCGCCACAGGGAACGTAAGGGCCGACATCTGGGGTCGTGATGGCTGTCCAAGCGTAACACTTAAGAGGGCCTCCGGTACATTGTTATAGACGATGGCGCCAGATGCACCTGCTGCACCTGCCAGGGCAACCTTTAGGCCAAAATCACACTGTCCACGACTAATAAGGTAGACCTTCCCGGAGACATCTGCTTTGAAGTCACCCTAAAGCAGGCAATGATTGCATCACAAGTAGCTCATAGGCAACGCAATAAGCAACGTGCTCACCGAATCACACCCTAAATTGCTGATAGGAACAAGACATGCATTTGCCTGACCAGCTGGATCATACGTAAACCACTTGATGCCATATGACTGGCCATTCATGTTGAAATTATATGCTCACAAATAATTGAAGACATCTGTCAATAAAGCAGATATTGAATCATTGATTAGATAATGAGAATGATGATGCTCTTGTTCTGTCATAAGCAGAATCAAGTTATTACAAGATCATCATTACTCATGATTGACATGACATGAGACTGATGACACAGTAGAGAATGGAACTGTCAAATAAAGTATTCCTTCTTGCACTTGACATGACATGTGAAAGGGATTGATAATCCACTTACTCAGCACATAACCATGTCTGACATTTTGTGTATTTTTCTTCTATTAATATACCTGGTCTGTAGTTGTTAGAAGCTCACATGTAACCCTTATACCACAGTCCAACACTAATCCTCAGGCATCACTCCTAAGGCTTTTGAGGTGAGAGAAAAAGAAGAAGAGGGGTGGATTGGACTCCTGTAGTTACACATAGAGGTAAACTATCAAAGAGCTAAGGGACCAAACAACTAACTACAATGAACATAAGTGAAATGGTAAAAAGGATGGTGTTAGCATGAATCAAACCAAGGGCCTTTCAGAGTTACCTGAGATGCCCAACAAGTCTGACATGCCCAAAGGTTTGATAAGATAAGATAAGGGAGAAAAGGAAAAGAAAAGAAAAGAAAAGAAAAGGAAAGGAAAAAGAAAAGGAAAAAGAAATGACAGATGTTTGTAACAGTAGTGTATAAAAGGCATGTATTCTGTAGCTAGAAATAATAATGAACTTCATTCTCTCAATTGTTGAGCCTTTGCCTCCTCTTGAAATCATTGCTACATGCTACTCTCTCTATCTACTACACCACTCTAGATTGTAAGTGAAACTCTTGCTTAACTAGCTGCTGTGTGTTGCTGTTGTCATCCTCTCAACAGGTTATGGGCCCCGAGCTGCTCTAGCTGGTCACCACAGTGGGTAGTCGACACTGTCTGCAAGGTAATATGCTGGTATTAGAGTAGCTGGGTTGTGTAGCCATGTACTATCATTTGCTTGTTGTTCATGCTGATGCATATGGGTCTTGAGGGCTTTTTATTCACAGACATAGCCCCAGCACCCAGGGGATAAGGGCTTTCCCAACTGCACATACCTGCCTGCATTAGGGATAACAGTGCTCAGTGCAAGTTCAGGGGACTGCTTTGACAAGCATGAAAATAAAGTCAGAATGATACCACTCAAAGGGTCTGGGGTTCCAGGTTATACCCATTACTAAAAAACTGAAGTGCATCTGGTCCTATGAAGACATTGGACTGTGGTTTAGATGTGTCCACCAAGAAACATCTAGTTACTGTTGGGTGTACCAAGCCCACTGTGACTTATTAAATTGGATATGTAGGCACCTGTTTTCATCAGGACTAAGTAGATATGAAACCATTTTCTTCAGTATAAACATCATGCTACAGCTGCATTGTCAGTTGTCTACACAGATGAGTGGTATGACATGCCTTAGGCTGCATACTTAGTGTAGGTGGAGATCTGTCTCCCATTGTATACAATTAGTAGTTATAAATACTGTAGAAAAACTTTCTTCATATATAGTTCCTAGTCTGGATGGCTATTGGCCAGATGGGAGGTGCCACAATCACCAAAAACTTGTTGCAGACATCTATCCAGCCTGCTGTCACCACAGCTAGTTCTGTTCTATGTCCATTTCCTGGAGATTGGCTACACAGCTGCCTTTATGCAACTGTATGCTAATTGTTGAGAAGACTGGCTCCCGGTGGGAGTTGCCCAGTCCGGAATGCCTGCACAAAGCGCTAGGCTAATCCCATAGGGAAGCTAGTAGCTAGGAAGCCAACTTACCAGTTAGCTTAGCTGCTTATGCTACACTAGAAGCTCTGTAAGAACTTATATTGCTAGGATGCTAGACGGTCCTCTTTTATACTGTACGGAAGTATGCGCACAGACCAATATTCTACACGTGTTTCTACCTGGGGTAACTGCGCATTGCTGCACATGATATCATGCTGATATTCATAGAATATCCGCAGTCTATCTCCAGGGCGTCCATGGCTGGACTGATAACACATGGCTGGTTATGATTAGATAAGACTATTAATAACTATCTATGGTCCAATACTTTAGCGCCTTATGGGCGGCTATTCTAACACTCCCCCTTGTTAACAATACTCCCCCTTAAGGGGTATTGTATAGCAAGTTAGACCTCTAGTCTGAATAGAATTCGAGACCGAGTTCATTTCTGAATTGGGCAAATTTAATGTTTGCCAAATTCTTTGTTAGAAGATCTGCAGGATTATATTCTCCTGCAATGAATTCTAACTCGACTTTTTTATCTTCAACCACCTCTCTGATGTAGTGATATTTTACATCGATATGTTTTGACCTTCTTTCTTGTACTGGGTTGGAGGCCATGAATATCGATCCCTGGTTGTCTCCACATATTGGGACAGGTGTGACGTTAAAACCTAGTTCCGTCATCATGGAGATTTGCCAGACGATTTGTTTGCAACAGTCTGATAACGACATGTATTCAGCTTCAGTAGAGGATTGGGCTATTGTCGGCTGTAGACACGATGTCCAGGAGATGGCACCATTTGCTAGTTTGGTGAAGAAACCCGAGGTAGATTTTTGTTTTATCGGGTCAGAAGCATAATCACTATCAGTGAAAGCGATAAGTGATTTTTTGCTGTTTCCATCCATGGTAAGTGCATATTTTCTTGTTCCATTGAGATACCTGAAAATGTATAGGGCTTTATCTATATGTTCTTGGGAAGGGTTTGCAGAATGTTGTGACATTTTAATTACTGCAAAGGCGATGTCTGGCCTTGTCCCAATCATGAGATATAGTAATGATCCTATAATTTGTTGGAAGCGAGATCTTAATTTGGGATCCACCTTTTCAGGATTTGGTTGGGGAATATAGCCTGCAGGGAGTGGTGTTTTTGCTGTTCGGCAATTTTGCATACCGAATTGTTCAAGGATTTTTAGGAGATATTTTTGTTGGTCAAGGTGGAGTTTTCCATTCTTGATGTTGATATTCATTCCTAAGAATTCTGAACAATTGGTTTCTCTACATTCCCATTTGTCCATGAATTTCTTCTTGATGTCAAGTAAGAAATTCTTATCTGGTCCAAGAAATAATGCATCATCTACATAGACAATGGCAATGACTTTTTTGCCATTTTTCTTGAAGACAAAAATGCCTGCATCTGATTTGATGCGAGTGAATCCTAATTCTTTCATGGATTTTTCCATGGCATGCCACCAAGCAAGTCCTGCTTGTTTAAGACCATATAGAGCCTTTTCTAGTTTTAAGACTAGATGCTCTTTTCCTTTTTGGATGAATCCCTCTGGTTGATTCATATAGATCTCTTCATTTAGAGTACCATAAAGGTAGGCGTTTTTAACGTCTAGCCCAGAGATATGCCATTTTTCAAGGGCAGCAAGGGCAAGTATAAGACGTACAGTCTCATACCTGACAACAGGGGAAAAGATTTCATTAAAGTCAATTCCTTCGACTTGTGAGAAACCTTTGGCAACTAATCTTGCCTTTTTTCTCCTGTTGGATTTTTCATTAAAAACCCATCTATTTTTAATGATCTTTTTGCCTTTGGGCAGTGGCACGAGTTTATAGACATTGTGGCTTTCAAGGGCTTTGATTTCCTCTTTACAGGCTTCATACCAGGCATCCTTTTCGGATGGCGGTAATTTGGCAATGTCTCTGAATTGAATGGGGATGTCATCAGGGACAGCTGCTTTGAGCAATTTTTTGAGTACAAAAGTGACTCCCCCATTACCCAAGAAGTTAGACTTTTGGGTTAATCCCATTTCGTCAAAATTCATGGCCTCAAGCCATGTCCTAGTGACGTCATCCAATTTATTCAGGTTGATCCCCATTTCTTCAATTTTTCTGGGAAGGGGTCTGTCTCTTTCACAAGGGTTCTGAGAATTCCTAGAATTTTTACTCTTGCCCTTGTAGGGTAGGTTCCTTGTGATGGAGACCGGTTCGCTGTCAGAGGATTTCTGTTTCATAGTCGAGATAGTATCCTCTGATTGCCAAATCCTTCGTTTTTGTAAATCTTGAAGGATTTCAGAGGGAACACATTGTTCACCGTAAATATTACCAGGTCTGACTGGGACATTCCTCGTTCTCTCAGATCGTCTGAGGGGCGGGGTTGGTGGTCGTTCAGGTTCCTCAGAGGAGTAATCGTGTTCACTTTCTTCGACATCATTATGATGCTCATGTTCTTTGGCGTATTCATTGTCTGATACAGGATCTTCGAAGTTGTTTCCATCCTCTGATGAATTTTCATTAGAGTGATGGCTGGATTCGTCCTCACTCTTGGGCTCGGAGTGATGATCAGATTTGTCTTCACTCCTCGCCTCGTATGTATCATCAGCATAGTCATCATTTTCTGAGTCTGATTTTATGTAAGAATCAGAAGAGTCATCATCCGATGAGTCAGTTTTCTCAAAATTTGATAGTTGTTGTGGTACAAACGAATCGTCGTCGAGTTGAGTAGGTGTATCCTGTTGACTATTTTCGTCGTGTATTACATTATCCGGTGTTGGAGGTAATGTTTTCGGAGATGTATCCTTGCATCTAGGGAAATAGGATTCATCAAAGATAGCTTTGGTTCCGACGAAAATGGAGCCGTTTGTTCTGAGGAAGGACCATCCCTTTGTACCTGGTTGTAGTCCAAGGTGGATCATCATCTCAGAATGAGGTGATAATTTATTCCGTCGTTTTTCTTCAGGAATCCAAACATGAGCAGCACAGCCAATAACTCGTAAGGTGTCGACAGAGGGTTTTTCACCATATAAGACATGGTGTGGTGATTTCCACTTTAGTTGCTTTTGCAGTGTTATGTTGTAGAGGTATGTTGCATGTGCCCAGGTAAATGACCAGAAAGATTCGGGTAAGCATGCCTGGTGGCGCATTGCTTCAGATTTTTCGTGAAGAGTCCTGTTCAGTCGCTCAGCTCAGCCATTTTGTTGTGGTGTATGCGGGGCACTTGTTTGTTCGATGATACCTCTGTTTCTGATAAGATCGGAGAGTTCTATTGATTTGAATTCTCCTCCCCCATCAGTCCGCCATTTCTTGACTTTCATGTCAAATTGTGTTTCAACAAGTGCAAAGAATTTCTCGGAGGCTTCATATACTTGAGATTTTTTTTGTAGTTGTGTGGTAACACACCAACCCGAGAAATCATCTAAGAATGTTACAACATATTTTGTGTGTCTGAAGCCCTCCTTAGGGAATTCTTTGACATCAGAGTGGACAAGTTCAAAAGGCTTTTTGGCTCTAGATTCCGTTGAAGGAAATGATTTGTTGGTCATTTTCCCTTTTACACAACCGATACAGATGCTGTCTGTTCTAGGTTTAACCACATTTGATGGCATGTCTAATGTGTCATCTTTGAAATGTCTTAAGGCTTCAGCACCAGGATGCCCTAGGCGTTTATGCCAGATGTGGTAAGGGATATTTGGAGAATCGTTCTCCATGGGTGGGAGGGACACTTTTGATAGTAAGTGTTCAAATCCTGATACTATTTTGGTTTGTATCAGGAATAAATTTGGATATAATCTGGAAGTTTTTCCAGAGATGATTGTTTCATTGTTTTTACTGATGATGTTGACCTCCTGATTATGACCACCTCACATGGCGACATGTCAAATTCCTTTGGAATAATCATATCCGCTTTCGCGATCAGCTTCAAGATAGTCTAAACTGGTCTATCAGGAATGCCTTTTGGCCGACTCAATTCAAAGAATCAACCACCCTCGTCATTCCGAAACCGAACAAGACCAACTATTCTACTCCGAAAGCATATTGACCAATATGCTTACTCAACACACTCAGTAAATTGACTACCAAGATACTCGCCGCGCGTATGAACATGGACGCCCTCGTCCACAAACTGGTACATCCAGCACAAGTCAGGGGTATCAAATCGTCTTCAACAACGGACGCAGGTTTACTCCTCACTACTCACGTAGAAGAAGCGAGAGTGAGAGGTCTACATACTTCCGTCATCGCTGTTGACATTAGTCAATTTTTCCCCTCCATACACCACACAGTTGTCACTGACATTCTACGACGCCAAGGATTCGGAGACATATTATGTGATTTCTTCGACACCTTCTTGAAAGATAGAAGAACTTGCTATCAATGGGGTTCTGCTAAGTCACCTCTTCTCTCTTTTGATCTAGGCTTACCGCAAGGGGATTGCCTATCCCCAATCCTCTCAGCGCTGGTCATAGTGGCCCCACTCATGCACTACTTCCCACTATCCTTATCCTCACCCTCCCTACAAATCTTCTACGTCGATGATGGAGTCCTTTGCCACTCATCGGATTCTATTGAGGAAAACAAGACAATTCTTCATCTTCAATACACACGCCTCTCTAAAGCGTTTGAAAAGATAGGCCTCTCTTTAGAGGCCTCGAAAACCGAATTCTTCAACTTCTACGCCCTGGACCTCACAAGACCGAAAGGGTACATTACCCCAGAAGATGCAAACCACAGAGAAATAAAACTACCATTGTCGAACACGTCGTCGGATAATATTACGATCCACGCTCCGTTACATTGGAAATATTTAGGATTTCTTTTCTCCCCTTACTTAGATTTCACCTTTCATGTTTCGTGCTATACTAACAAGGCTCTAACCTTCCTCAGGTCAGCGCGGATGATGGGCACATCCACTTGGGGACTTTCGCCGAATATTCGAGCACTGGTCTACACAGCAATAGCGAGATCGATTTGGAGTTACGGCTTCCAACTTTGGTATAGGCACAATGGCTTCGGCGTCAAGAAACTAGTAGAAAGGTGTCACGTCCTACAAAATGTAGCGAACCGCTGGATAATGGGAGCTTTCAAAACTACCCCTATCAAAAGCCTTGACTTTCTGTCATCTATTCCACCGGTCACCATTTGGCTTAACAAAAGCCTCAGCAACGCCATCACACGACTAGCCGCCACCCCGACTACCAGGGCAATACAGCGTCGAATAAAGTTCGACGGCCTTCATTCGTACGATTACCTGTACAGCAAATCCAGACGACACCCAAAACCCACAGCCCTTACCAACGCGAAGGAGATTAAAGTATCTCCGAAATGCACTGCAATTCACCCTTTGGCTGTGAACGGCGCCCGGACTATCGACAGATTCGAAGATCGCATCACATTCGACAACCCTGTACCCCCGAAGAAGTCGGACTCAAAAATTTACAGCGATTGGATCGAAGCCAGAGTCACACAAGTCCAAATTACGTCGGACGCTGCGGATTACGCCATCTTCACTGATGGAAGCCACGACCCGAACACGGACAAAGCCACAGCGGCGGTGATAGTCACCAAGAATAGACGAAAACTCCAATCATGGTACAAAGGAGTCCCTAGTACAAATAGCATGGAGAGCGAGGTCGTAGCCCTCCAGAAAGCAGTCAATCTACTCCTCCACTGCAAACCTCACTCATCTCACTCTCCTGGCCTCTTGGGCCGCGTAGTCTGTTATACAGACTCGCGGCCGGCAATCGACCTCTTCCTCAGCGCAGGACGAGCCCATGACCGGATGAGTTCAGTTCAAGCATCCGAAACCCTCCGTCGATGGTTGCAAAACGAACCACAGAACCACCTCCTAGTCGGGTGGTGCCCGGGACATAGAGGAATTCCTTTCAACGTGGAAGCGGACCTTCTCACTCGCCGACACACGTTAACAGTACCAAACGACACACTCGTCTCATATCACAAACGATTACACCACCGACAATTCGTAGACAGCTGGAGACAGCACCTGACCCCTCCTTTTGGGTCATCGTGGCTACCGATCAACCTAGGGTGTCCCTCGAGGAGCATCACCACACGAAAGAGGTGGAGTGCACTCTGCAGTGACTCCATCAACACCTATGTGAGACTAACAAGAGCGCTGACCAATCACGCGCCCACCGCCGAATACTCGAGCAAGTTCCATCCGAACAAAAACTCCAAGGCTTGTGCTCACTGCGCTGACAGAGGAGAAGATAGAGACCTTACTCGTAAGCACATCTTATACGATTGTCCTTTCTTTGAACATTGTTTACCTCCATTACACACATTACCGTGGAATCCTTCCGCCGCGAAACTCTTAATTGAGTTTGTTCGCAAAAACATGAAAGCTTTCTCATTCGAAAGCCTAGTCATCCCAGAGGACGAAGATCAGGGTGTGAACAACTCACAACCCGCTTCCCCTCCTCCCACTTAATTTTTGGAACCCCCAAACCCCCTTCGCGGGGGTTACCTTACGTATAACAATGTAGTTTGTAATCGGATGAAATACATAATCATTACTATTAAAAAAAAAAAAAAAAAGACCTCCTGATTATTTCCCATAAAGGAGAGTCCTCCGGCAAGGAATTCTCCAAGGGAGAAAATTCGATGACCCAGCTGAGGTAGGTAGTAGACAGGATATATCTTTGAGATTGTATCATTGTCTTTGTTGATGCTGTGTTTAATATAGACCGTCCCTCGGCCTAGTAATTTTACCACAGCTCCTTTCTCAGCGGTGAGAAGGTGACTGGCAGGGGTGGACAGGAAATGCGTGATCACACACAATCCTCACACACACACACAATCCCAATAATTATGTGAGGTTGGACGGACGCTGGAAAGGTCCTCTATAAAGGCGTAGTAAACTCTAATTGAGGCAGTTGAATGGTGTGATGGGTTGTGGAATTTATAGGAAGTAGACCAAATGTCTAAGTCCCTCCGAGATAATCCAATTACATGACTGACAGAGACCAAGTGTCTCTAACCGTCACTCCAGACCAAGTGTCCGATAAACAATAGACAGAAGGCGACCAAGTGTCCCTTATGCCCAAAACTCCAGAGCCAAGTGCTCCGATAAGATCCTCTTAGTCCCAGAACTTATAGCACAACTCCAAATCACACTTAATCAAACAAGTAACAAGTCCGATTAAATCACTGAATATTCCCCCAGAGCCAATGGAAGTACTTCTACTCTCTAGCTAAGCGCTACCCCGAAATAGGAAGGTAGGAAAGTGAGGTAGAGTGGTTCTTCACCCTACCACTATCTACTGGCATGGTATATATACTACTAGCCCTCTGTGAACTCCGCCACTGTATAGTACCTATGTAGTTTACAATTTTAGAATTTGCCGGAGCTGATTGGTGGGTATATCGCCATGTCGTCCTCATGCACCACTATTTCCTAC
>KZ302096.1:0-57565 GCA_002554575.1 Amanita thiersii Skay4041 | reverse complement strand
CTGAAATGTATAAAAGCCCTGTATTCTGTAGCTAGAAAAATAATGAACTTTGTTCTCTCAATTGTTGAGCCTCTGTCTCCTCTTGAAATCTTGCTACACGCTACTCTCCTCATCTTCTACCACACCGCTCTAGATTGTAAGTGAAGTCTTACTTAACTAGCTGCTGCGTGTTGCTGTTGTCATCCTCTTGACAGTGGTAGCTAAGGCAAACTTAAAGAAGAGTGATAAAACAAGTAACAGCCTAAGTATAACTACCCCTGGTAGTTAGATGAGTAAAGGGATTGGTAAGAACTTTGGGGATTGAAGTAATCCAAGGTAGTAGCCAAGGAGAGGGACTATGAAGGTGAAACAGCTGTCCAGAGGTAACAGTAAATCAGTATTCACATTAGAATAAACAAAGGTAAACAAGAAGACATTGAAAACATCAAAAATAGGGGTAGAGGCGCTTAGGGGTTGAACCTTGAGTGCTAGAGGCTTGGAGGGCGTAACATAAGGGATCCTAGGCAAGGTAGCTACTACTTATATACATAAAGGAGTAACTAGGAAGAGTTGGAATAGTTAGATAAAATGAGTAAGAGATAATGATAGCTATCCCTGGTTGTAAAGTGAGTAAGAATATTAGTAATATGATGAGTAAGGAAGCCTGGGGATCAGAGTACCCCAAGGTGGTAGTCAGAGTGTATGAGATGAAATGACTGTCCAAGTCAGTAAGTAATCAATATTCACATTTGGACAAACAAAGGTAAATAAGAAAGCATCGAAATGTCAAAAATAGGGGCTGCATAGGGGTAAGGGCACTTAGGGGTTGAACCTTGAGTGCTGAAGGTTGAAGGGCGCAACAAGGAGTTGGGTGTAGGATGTGCAAGAGCTGTGGTGAAGGGAGAAAGGGAGACATGGCAATGGGGGAGTAGGGATCAAAAGCTGTCACTGGCAGCAGCACCATGTGAAGCAATGGTGAATTTAAATGGGCCAGCTCTATCCCTCATGAGAAGGTGAGCAGGAGAGACAGCATAGCTAAGGGCAGTGAACTATTTATCTATTTTGATTTCCAACGTGAAGCGGCTCTTTTTTGCGATTGAAAACTGACTAAAACATCAAGATACACGATATATGATATATGAGCAGCATAGCTAACCAGCCTTGGAAAACCCTTCAGCAGTCCACTGCGCCCCACCACGAATCATACCAGGGGCCCAATGCTCGCTGGGCATCATACCCTGGCTCAACAGTCCCTCTGTCGCCATGCGTACACTGGTCCTCAATGGACCTTCTACCTCCTTCTCTGCCGCTCCCTCTCCCTCGCCACCCACTGGTATCCTTGCAATCAATCTACCATCAACAACCTCAGCCTTCACTCCTTCTCCAAAGCCGATCCCCTGCGCCTGTGCTGCGCTTCTGACACCCTCATCACTCACCACTGCATCACCCTCCTTCTTCTCTACCTCCCACCACTCGGAAGCCTTCTCGCGCAGAGTAGGATTGCGCATGACGCTTGCGTTGAGGTATTTTAGTAAGTGCAGGGAAGGAACAGTGTGATCGAGGGTTTTGAGTGCGTTTTGAAGAAGGTGGAGTTTGAGTTGGGGCAGTGGGAGGGATTGGAGGGTAGGATTGCTAGTGGTGGTGGTTAGTGGGGGTAAGGGGGGTGGGGGGAGAAGGAGAGAGAGGAGAGGAACGCGGGTGAGCAGTGGGTAGAGGGTTGGTGAGGCGGCGAGGGAGGCGAGGAGGGGTGACAGGAGGGTAATGAGGAGGGGGAGCAAGAGAAAGAGGGTGGTGCGGTGTGCTAGGAGGCGGTCGTGCCACTATGTATTCACGGCATTAAATGACAAGAATATTTAGTAGGGAAGGGGGGAAATACATACCATATAAGTATCCTCTAGCGTGAGCTGAGTAGAGGCGGGTGGGATGTGAATGGGGACAGTGGCAAGCCAGTACGATTCAGTGACAAAGGCGGCAACGAGGACACCGACGCCAAAGGTGCGGAGATGGGCGCGGTTGAGGGCATCGAGAGTGAGGAGGCCCACTAGCGTGATTTCACGGATGTAGGAGAGCAGTGGGCGGGGGAGAGCATAGAGGGAAAAGTCTTGAAGGGATTGGCAGTGTGTGCAGGTGAGCAGGATGTTGTGCCCATACCTGTTTTGCATGCAGTGGGTGAGGGAGTGCCAGTGAAGTAAGGGGGAAGAGGTACCTGACATAAAGGGAGCGCATTTCAAAAGGGTCAAGACGCGCTAAAAGGTATTTTATGTGCTCTGGGAGCTCGCCATCGGGTGAGCGACTGAGCAAGGTGGACTGGATAGCATCAGTCGGTGTGTTGATGGGGATGTTGAGTGCAGTGAAGACGTTGGGGATTGGCGTGAAGAGCGTGCGAAGGATATAAATGGTGTGGATGACCACGACAAAACTGACAAAGGTGTGTAGACGCGACGAAGGCTGCGAGCTCATCATCAGCGTCGTTGTACACAGTGGTGATGGGAGGGAGAGAATGCGAGGATGAAAAGGTACAGAATACCACGTGGAGAAAAAAGATTGGTTCAACCCAGGATCGAACTGGGGACCTTCTGTGTGTAAGACAGAAATCATAACCACTAGACCATTGAACCATATCAGTGTCTCGCCAAGCCGTAGCCAGATGCCGCGGAGGGTAGGCTAAGCGGGGATATGGAAATGATGCATATCTTGATGCTTATTGATGGTGTGAGAGGGGGAATACCATACGGGGATGTCGGCAGTGAGGAGCAGGGGGATGAGCGATGTGGCAGCGCTGGAGCAAAAAGACAAGAATACGAGGAGTGATGATGATAAAGGGACAGTGCCGAACGTCCGGCAGCTGAGGTTTAGCGGTGAACGGTAAACATTTGCCTTGGCCTTTCTCCACCATCTCCGTGGCTCTCCCTCCCTCCCTTTAATCCCTCTTCACCTCCCTCCCCCTCCATCCCTTCTCAGGATTGCTCTCTCATCACTACGCACATCTCTGGGTGGGTTACGACACCATCGACACCATCAAAGACCACGCATAAGCAGTGTCACGCAGCAGCCAGCCCTAAAAAAACTTTATTTGGGCACCACAGCAGCAATGAAGAATCCCTACGCCTTCTTTTTTCTCATCCCTTGCCTAACCCAAGCTGCACGTCCTGATTCTGCTGGCAGTCCTGTCCTCATTAATGACACTCGGGTCCGGAGACAAGGTATTCTTCATTTTTTTTCCGTAGTTTTTGATGCATTTGTATCGTCTGGTCTGGTTTTGTCTCGCCTTTGCCTCGTCTATAACACATGGCCCCTGCTGACACTCCCCTCCCCATTGCAGACACCATTAATGATGACACACCTATCATTCCAACGTTCCCAACAGAGGACGCACCGTCAACAGCTCCAACTGCCCCAGCTTTTCCCTCGTCCTCATCGACTTCTACCCCACTAACCCCGCTCAACACTCCTTCACCAACTACTTCTTTACCACCGATACCATCGTCGACCGGCTCTGTCATCTTCTATTTCAATAGCGTTCCCCAGCTCTATACCTGTCAGCAAGCGAGCATCTCCTGGCACTATTTCGGTCCTGATGACACTCTTCTCTCCCTTGCTATTACTAATGCCGGAGTCGACCAGAATATTTCTCCTCCCCTCGCCAGCTCCAGTAGTAGCAGGCCTTTGCCTACCTTTACTGACAACCAACAATCCTCTCCTCCCTTCAATCAGCCGCCCGATTACGCCTCTTCCCAAACGCATCCGCCAATCACGGTCCCCATCAGAGATACTCTTGACCCGCAAATATCCACCTACACCTGGGCTGCCGTTTCTGTCCCCGAAGGCTGGTATGTTTTCCAGGCCAACCTGACGTCCGGCACCAACAATCCCAGATCTACCCAATTCTTTGTTCACACTGGTGATAACACCTCATGTTTATCTTCCACCATTCCACCAACTACCACGGGTGGTACTGGCAACGCTACCAGCGTTCCGGGTAACAATGTCTCTGATTCTGGGTCGTCAGGTTCTCACGTTAATGCGGGGGCTATTGCAGGTGGTATAGTGGGTGGGGCAGCATTTATCTTTCTCCTCACTATCCTTTTCTTGTTCTATACTCGCTTCCGCAAAAAGAAGCAGGCGCAAACCATCCGTGGTGATGTCCCTCCTGGTGACGAGGCGAAATATTTCAAGTCGGCAGGTGTTCGTGGACATAAACACAAGTCACTCTTCACACCCAACAAGGGATGGGACGGACTGGCTTCCATCGATTCGCATGCTGGTTTGAGTCTTGCTATCGGCGAAGCACGACCGGAGCGACACCGTAGCGCACTGTCGGGGATGACTAACTATACTGCTCAGGATTCGTTTGATGGCTCTCTGCCTGCCGTGCCCCCGGCAGCCGCCAGTGCTACGAGTCCTGTCGAGGAGAAACATGCCTCATCACCGACGAGCAGTACCCGCTCTTGCCGATCATACAAGAGCCCCTTTGACGATGGCTTGCCTACCCGAGATTCGCCAGATGACTACGCCAAGGAGGGAGAGATGAACGTGTTATCTCGGTTGCCCAACTCATCACTTTCAAGGTTGCCGTATGAACATTTGCCATATGAGTCGGGAAGAGGAGTCAATCTGCATCAGCATCACTATGACAGTACTGCTGTAGGAGTGGTGGCCGATAGATCAGATGGGGGTGGTAAACAGCAAGGGAGGCAGATACAGAGGAGGAGATTGTCATCAGCACCCTCGCCCCGTGATGAGGTGTTACCATCTCCTGAACCGGGAAGTTCAACAGCTTCCACTTCGCCTACGTTATCTTCACCCTTGACATCATCGTCTGTCCCATCCAACAAATCTTCTCAGGTTCTTCCCACGACTACACCAGGATCTAGTGTGGCCATGCGGAAAACGCCCAAACGCAAAGCCGTACCCGTGTACGACCCCTCTACTGACCCAGAATTGCAAGATCCCACCCAGCTGCCTACAGCTACCTCGTCGCGGTCGCCTTCCTACTCTCCTACAACGCCATACTCAGCCGCTGCAGCAGCTTACGCGCAAGGCGG
This sequence comes from Amanita thiersii Skay4041, assembly GCA_002554575.1. NCBI lineage: Eukaryota > Fungi > Basidiomycota > Agaricomycetes > Agaricales > Amanitaceae > Amanita > Amanita thiersii. The sequence goes on along the minus strand of KZ302096.1, from coordinate 52,541 downwards.
TTACTCGAGCTCACAAGTAAACGTGGTTGGTGGGAATGAGAACAGCGGGATCTCGCTGGTTGAAGATGACCCGTTCTCGAGGCAGCCGCTGTCTGCGTCGATGGGGTCGTTAGTGCCGTCGCCAATTCCACAATCTGGGTCCGGGTCGTGGACCGGAGGACATTATTTGACGAGGTCACAGTCCCGTCCGGTGTCCGAAAGGTTATTTGGGATGTCAGGGTCTGCGTCGGCTTCGAATGAGCAGCTGGACGCCCCTGCGGTGGGTGCACCGGGCAGGGAGCTGACGCATAAGAATAGCTTTGGGTTCGAACCTGGACGGGCGATGCACTATTTGATTCCAGATTTACCCTTGGAGATGAGGAAGTGAAGATTTGTGTAGGGTGATGTGCGGAGGGCGGAGTTGGGGTTTCTTCATGGTATTGTTCTTTTCATCTGGTGCTCTTTTTGGATTTTGGATTCGTCTCTTCGGTCCCCTTTTTTTTTTTGTGCTATGGGTGCGAGGTGGGGAGGGGAGGGTGTTGGGAATGTGAAAGTGGGAATGAGACAAGCAAGACTCTGGGTCAGTTTTTAACAACATTCAAGAACCCAGATAGGAGCCCGCTCTGCCCTTTTCTGTTCTCGTTTCGCTTGTTCACCCCCTTAATCTTTCCTTCTTTTTACCGTGCAACCGCCGCCTCTTTGCTTTGGGTTGGAACTTGATTGCGTAGGGTTCCGAGAATACGTGTCCGCATCCGTGTCCGTCGTCCCCTCGTCATGCTGTCATTCACGAACTAGGAATGTCAAGATGAAGGAATGAACGGAAGAAAACCTTCCCACTGTCCAGGCCAAGACAAAGGAGCGGGGACAAGACTGGACGAGATGAGAAGACCTGGGACCGGCAATGGGTAATTTTGACTCTGGGCCAACGCCAAAATGCCAGACACCCGATAAAACATATCAACCAACGTATCGCCCTGCCTCTTCCCAAACGCATTACCACTTTTCTAACCTCGTTCCGTTCCTTTTTTGTTTTATTTTGAGCTTCTGAACCCATCCGGATTGATGACGACTTGCCCTTGTCAATGACACCTGCTTTTTCTATTATCTGTTTATACCTTTTTTGCACCGTCCCCCGTCTTGCCGACCCGCTTCCTTCGCTCCCTCCTTTCGTTAGTCCTTCCTCACCTCACCTCCCTCCCCTCCCCGCTATCCAAAAAAAAAGAAGATATACCGAAAACTAACACGCTAAGAAGGCAAAATTGTCCAGTTCAATCTGCATGATATGCTCCCCATCTCCTGTCCATCCACTATTGTTGTTGCTGATAATGATTGTGCTCTTTTAACTCCTCTTTTCTTACTTACGGATACGCTGGTTAGTACGACAATTTACATTTCTGTTTTGTTTTGTTTTTTTTTCGCAGATGGAAGAAAGAGAAGGATATGTTTGTTTCAACTCGTTTTCTCTTGTTATAGCTAGGTAGTAGTTTTAGTCTTAGTTCTAGTTAAACGCTGAGGCGCTGAGGCCCCTGATAAAAACAAGGGAAGGAAGTGTAATGGACATGATAGTAATACGTATTTATGACACTGTTTCTCTTTTCTTTTTCCAATTTTTGTTGATGTGTGGATTAGTGGTCACGCTGTTTGTGTTTTTTTTTTGGAGAGTGTGAATGAGCGTGTATTTAAAAGCAGTTGAGAGCGCTTGAAGCGCTTAGGGAAGGCTACCCCGAGTGTACGAGGCACTGCACTGTCAACACGGTACTGTATGACCACGGTTAATTAGCAGCTAACAGTTCCAATGATTGATATATTAAAAAAAAAACCCCTCTTCCGACTTCCTGGGATGATGGTAGCACTGCAGTACTAGCAGCCGGCGCGACTATAGTACTACTTTTCAGGTCCAATGGGGAATGGGCTGGAGAATGTAATAAAGAGCTACTGTACTACTGCCAGTGGGGTGGCCCACGTTGACCCAACGATGGAGGATGTAGAGCGCCTCAGATACGATGCTTCCTTATCGCTGTTACTACGACTGACACCAACTGCGCGCACGCATCTACTCACATGCACGCAAACTAACAGCGCCCGACTCGGAACGAGTCAAACCAACTAAATTTATGTACCATACCATATACCTTTTCCCGCCAACCACTCCTTCTCCAGCAAGTAGTAATATAGAATTGTGGCAATCTAGGCATGATGCCCAGACGAAAACTAGAACTTACCCCTGCTTCCTTGCGAGATGGCTTGGTCTTGGCACCTTGCTGTTGCCACCACTAGATCCACACAGATGTGGCCCCCAAAGAACCCAAAAGCAGCAAAGGCAGCCACAATTCCTTTAACCCGACTCGGGGGCAGGCCACTAGGAAAACCACGATGGGAAAAGGGTAAGACAAGGGCAAGACCTGTTCAAGCCTATCACCCCATCGCCGTGACGTGAATCACTAAATACGCTATTCTTTCCACTATCAAGCGTACTCTGCGGAGGCGCGTTGTCTCAGTCCTCCTTACTTGGAAAAAAGGGGAAGGGAAGATTAATGCGATAAGAAAGATAATAGAGATTATCCGGGAGCGAGAGTTGCGGTGATATGGTGGTGGTGGTGTGGTAGTATTAACTTCCGTTGGAGATACCGTAAGGTAAGGAAGTGGTAAGGACAATAGCAAGGCGTGGATAAATTCCGGATCTTCGGGAGCGAGGTCAGATGATTGCTGAATCTGGAGACAATGCATTGGTACCAGACTGTTTGTGGATGATAAGGAGTGGTTACGACTATACTGAGACTCCGTACTATACTATCAAACGATAAGGGCGTAAGATATAGCGCCACAAATGAAGTAACGTTCCAGTACCTAACGTTTCTTCTCTCTTCTCTCTCGTTCGTTCATCGCAGCACAGATCGTTGTTATTTCTCTACAACAGGGGCCACATGTCACCCCCAGTGGTCCCGAGCAGGTATTGTGACCCAGTTCGTCCAAGGTACAGAGACCTGCAATTTGTGTGGGTTTTCTCGACAGCATCAAGGCACTATTCCAAGTTTAGTCCATTCGTGGGTGGGGGTAGACCACTGACTGAAAGATGAAAAAACAAACATCCTTAGCATTGACGGCAAATACCTGCGCGCAGCAGGTTGTGTTCGGACTCCAAGGAACAAAAGGGCCCAAAATAAAAATATACAGTAAAAACAAAAAAGGAACACCATGGCTTGTGACACGTCAAGACTCAAAGGCTGTCCGACCTACCCAAGATGGTGTTGTCGTTCACTTGTTTTTATCACCCCAAAAAGACCCCCAGATATAGCGGTCATTGATGATGTTAGTGTAGGGGCCATGTGATTTATTCAGTGCAGACCTTCACACGAATCGTATTAGCGCCGCACTCGTCTGATGTCACCCAGTTTCATGATGCACTGTCGCCACTAGCCACTCCCCCAACCCAATCTTCTTTGATAGCCCAATTCCTAGATAATCTGTACTCGCCCCTATATGCTTCTAGATTCATTTTCCTAAATGCACCAAAAAGTCACTACCAGAAGGATTCCTGCAAGACTTTGTAGATTAAAGAGACTGACGTCTGAAGAATGGAATTGTGGCATGGGCTTTCTTGGATGTTCTTTCTCGAGACCTCGGCGGAAAGGGGATTCAAGAGCATCATCGTAATCCAGACGCAGAAAGCTGTGCAGCCTTGTAATGTAATGACAGTCACTTAACTGTCTTTGACACCTTCTATGCCTCACGAGTCTGTCACACTTTAAGAAAAGCCAAGCTCCTTGTGCCTTGAATGGGCCACAGCATAAGTAAAAACACACAAGCAGGGGCTCTTCTGCTTGTGGAGGGTCAAGTGGTGACAGATCGAGGTACACGGGCATTGATTGAGTTACGGAAGAAGACGTTGCCCATAAGATGGAGTAAGTTCGTTATGTAGCATTGTATTTTGACTGGTGCCTTGCCTAATATTCATAGCGGGATGTGAGCCAAGAGACATAAACGGGTACCAGAACATTTTCTCGCTTGGGCGGATCATAATAATATATCGGCGTCTGCCGCTCCATGGGGAGGAGCAGAATCCTGGAACTTGGGTAATCTGATCATACCAAAAGAACCATCGCTTACGGTATAGCTTATGTTCGGATGATAATGTATCGTCTTGGGACCGTTATTCATGCGAGGAGATCTCCTTACGTATTTCTGGTAGGTTTACTGCCCAATAATAGGTTGATGTGGAACAAAAGAGATTTAACTGCGTGGAACGACGACAAAGTACTTACCATCAGAAATACGACATATCTCACGTCTGGCTAAATGAACCCACATTCCCCACAGGATCTTGTTGCGTCAAATATGAGATTTATTAGGACTTGGAGATCGCACCTGGGAGAGATAAATGTCGTGACCATGACTACCCTCCTTGGAAAAGTAAATTGGAAGCCACCACGGATAATAAATCTTTTTTATAAGTTGGTGATAAGGAATGAGCCCGTTAGCTGCACGATGATGGCCGCCTTCAAAGTCCGCGAAGTTCGCAATGAAGAGGCTCCATTGTACTGTATCTTGCAGGTTCGGCCACCTATGGATTCCGCATTATTACCCTGGGAAAAGTGTAACCAATAGGCCGGGCTTCACTAGCTTCACTGCTGACACTTTTTGCATGTTCTACTATCACGCCAAAGTAGTATAAGCGACGTATTCCTTGCACACGCTTACTAGCATCAACTTTGCTCTGTCAATTCAGTTGCAGAATGTAGATCTATGAGACTTACGGTTGCCATCCTGGCGATGCTTTCATGATACCACTAACGGCGTATTGATAATCAAAAAGTGACCAAAATGCACCTCGTGATTTTATTCTATTGAAACAGGCCCATCAAGTAAGTCACTTCCAAAGCCTTGTTCTAGACGTTGTACATATTATTAGGGGGAGAAGACAACAGTTGCAATAACCGAATTCTTAGTCCAGCAGGGCTGGTAAGGGTATAAGGGACCCAGGTCTGGTCGACTTCCGTATCGCAATCAATGATAGCGGAAATGATTCTGCGCAGTTGGCCATTGACTGCAAGGGTATACAGCCCTTACGGACATTGCATCACGGCAAATTTGCTACCATTATGGTTAGAGCAGAGGATTGATACCATGGCTTCAGTTTGTAGGCGATGGTCGTTTGCGAGACTAATATGACCAGCCCTCATAGTTCCTTCTTCGTAAAGGGAGAGGGATGTAGGGCCTTGGTGGCTTTTGACTGGTATTACTTGATAAGCCAACCTTCCGTATTTTGGCCAACCTAACTCCGTGTCAGAATGGTACTAGATGTCAAGAAACCGCATTACTTTCTAAATCCAGTCCAAACAACGAGAAATGCGATGGCAGAAGATAAAGACGTGAAGGCGTAAAATGCATATGGATCATCTTCGAGATGACTTGTCAACTGTACTGGCGTTCAATGACGGTCACAATAAAGACCAATCAATACTCACGTTCATCCCAAATAACCCAGCAACCAGTGCTCCTGCTCCTATGCCTAACGTCGCAATTGACACCTAAAGCAGTGGCTCGATCGAAGTATCCATGTTCAAAAGGTTGTTATTACCTTCAAATCTAGGGCTAACAAGGCATTTCGATTTGAGTCTAGCACAAGCTCTACGATCTCTTGTGTCGATTGTACATTACTCTACAGGACATCGATAAACAGAACTCAAACGGATGAGGTTGGCTCACCTGAGTATTTTCGACCTCGTTCACGATTTCCTCCACTTGTTTTGAAAAAGATTCTAGCAGAACTTCCAATTCGTCGTGCTCATGTATTTGACGAGGAACGTTATATTTCTTGTCAGTCAAGTACATGGCATTCAAATCCTCGTCTGTAGACAGTGAAAGGTCCATCGGGTAATCCAAAGCTTAAGGTAACTCACCTTGGGAAAGCACTTCTTCCAATGCTTCCTCTACCTAGGATTTCAATCAGAACCTATAGCTCATCGTTATGTTGACAACTGACTAGCTTAGCTCTGCTCTGGAAACTGGCCAATCTCCTAGAATAATGAAGAAGTCGTTTGAAACGATCGTGATCGATGGTATCGTCTAATTCCGCCAACAATCCGCCAACAAGGTTCCGAATGAAGACCATTTCCGCTTCAAGGGCACTAAGTACTGAGAGTAAAATAGATTCTAAAGCTCTGCGAGATGTTAACAAGTGAAGCGAAACCACATGAAGCCATATAGTTACCTAAATTCATAAGGTAACCCTGAACCTTTTGCTTTGAGGTTATGCTGTAACCTTCCGTTAAAAAGGTGAGGAAACAAGCAGGGTCAACTGACCTCTAGATGGTAAAGGAATACGGAATGTAGTCTAGAATCAGCAGAACCATAGGTATCAAAAAGGATCACTGCGTCTGCTTTAACGAGTGCCCTGATATGGAGTATATTAACCTATACAAGGTGAGGCGTGGAGAAGATAAATTGATTACGACGTACTAAAATTGCTTCTTTTCTCACTAGAATGGTAGGGACTAAGTTCGGTACCCGTGAGTCAATTTTTCGCAAGTCACGAGGCTTTTCATTTCGGGGAATGGTGTCAAATAGACGGACTTCAAAAAATGAAGACTGCACTGACATTCAGCTTATGCTCCGCGCTAAGCTCTGCTCTTTTGAACTGGCCAGAGATGGTTTTTACATTTCCTGATGTCAAGGAGTTAGTAGGAACAGCTCCCAGTCCGCAATCACTAGCCTCACCTTCGGCATCTAACACAGTACCTAGAGAGCCAAATTTAGGTTCAATGCAAGCCCACAGGAAAAAGTAACTCACATCGCAACATCAAATCAGTCAGTTGACGACCTTTCATGACTTTTTCTAATATAGCACTTTTTGTGGCATCTTCTTGGCTATCTGGCATAACATTGCCATCAGCCGACTTGGATGCCCACAAAATTGACCGCCGAAGTGTAGGAATGCATGGTACAGTGACCCGTGGCCGATGACGTTGATAACCCATCCAGCTGAGTTGCCGTGTGCCATGGTTATATGGAATAGCATATAGTGATGGTCTTGTGAGCGTCAGCGGTGATGATGAAATGACGTTTGTTCGCCATTGAAATGATACACGATGCAATACATGGAATGTGCTCAGTAGACCTGTATGCATGCGCAGATGCTAGTGTCCCAGGACCAGCCTTGCGCGGCTCTCAAATGCAGGAGGTCAGTGTCTGTGGAAGCGAAGTGTGGCGAAAAAGGGAGGAATGCTTGGCGTGACGGTGTGACGATAGTCACGTGGATGTGCCCCTCAAAACCGACGTCGCATCAGAGATTCAGAGTCTCCCCACAATCCTTTTTTGGTAAGTACAACCCTGGAATCTAAGCTTTGTATCAGTGAATAGAGAAATCACCTTATAATACATTATCAAAACTTCGCTTTCTCCCTGGGCTTGCAATCTGACGCGTGGGGGTGTGTTTTTTTACCTCCTTCAATGTTACCTGACCTTTTACATGAGTCAACGTAATACTATTACCGTTTCGAGGCTTGGGATTCACGAATCTGACTAGGTTAATTTCCCCAGCACGAGTCTAAACATTGCTGCAGGTTAAGCTGATCGGCCGTATTCGGCACAAGATGGGGCACAAGATCAGACGTCTGCTGATTCTCCTGTCCTCTTCCAGGCTGGAGCCCTGTTACATATTTGCTGATCTTTTCGTTCATATATATACCGGTGACTTCGTGATATATATTATGCCTTGCCCTCTCTGCTCAAGTCGCTTTTTTCCCCTTCCCACTCATGTCCGAAACTAAAAGACTGCTTGAAGCAGCATCTTCCCTTTCACAGCTCCTCCGCACCAGAGGAGTCCGCCATGCATTTCATGGAAACGTGCTAACTGCATTGCTGACAGATACTCCCCAGAGTGATGTAAGTTTCTAGGCAACCTCAAGTACGACATAGGCGATGTTCATATTTTCTATTATAGGAGATGTTCTGTATTGTTGAAGCAACATCTTCACACCCACATCCTTTTCGGCGCGTCCGGGAGGCAATCGCTGGTAGCGAGGATTTCAAGATAAAACACTCCACATGGACAGACCGGTGAGAAGTGTTTGGCAACATACAACCCCCACTCCCCAATAAAGCTGACCTAGGTTATACGTGACATATCATCGATTTATACCTGCAATTGAGGCACGTACATTGTTGAGCTAGTTGATGTCCTGTCCTGACTCTCACAGATTGAGATACTTCCATCAGGTGAAGCTGGTCCCCGACATTTAGATGGCACCACGGTCATGAGGATACACGGCATACCCTTCCTCACTATTTCGGAGTTCATCAGGGCCAAACTGAACATCTGGATGATGTGAGTCCGACTAAACCGCATTTACATAGCCCAATGCTAAGATGAGATCCTCTTGCCAGCCGGGGACTTGAGCGTGACGCCCAGGATATATCTTATGTCTTATCACGTTACTGGAACCGTGTCGACATAAATCGTATACCTGAGCAAGATATGAATCAGTTCATCATTGGTCATTCTTCTGCCGCATCAGCATGGACGGCACTCAAAAGGAAATATGGGATGTAAAATTCTAAATTCAAGACAAGTGTATTGGAAGCCATTTGTGCTCATTGTTATCCATAACCCCCCTGCATTATCATCGATATCACTGTCGTGTACCACCACAAGGAACCCTTATACCAATGACAGCGTATCTTATCAAAAGTTTCATTGAGTCAATTGCTTACAGTGGTTGTTTTTAACCTTTCTAGACGAACTGCCGGGTGCAGCTCATCAGCAACAATACACTCCCTCACGTCACTTCTAGTTTATCTCTGACGCACTCGATGCGTGTCTGTGAGACTGATTGTGCTCGATAGCTATCATACAGACGAGGCACCTGATGCGAACCATGTACCGGCAGATAGCGGCCGTTTGATGCTCCCCCTTGCCAGGTGTTCAAGCATGTTCACGAGAGGTATTTATTAGCTTGCAACTAGTGCTGTAAATTGTACAACATCGTGGCTTACGTGCGATTCGGTTATCTGCTCCTTGGCATCATATTTGCAAGGACTCGAAAGGCGGGTTTCTTGGCGGAACGAATCGACACTCTGCAGCAACACCCCGCAGACCATTGTTCCTAGGTTATACTATTGAAGTCAATTGAGGTTATGATGGGCGAAAGTGTGGTAGGTCGATATTCATGTCCCAACTTAACTTTCCCGGATTGATGCGGTTTCCTGGAAGTTGAACCAGAAGCAACGCCCTCTTCTCAGGCTATGCGACCGCCGACAAGGGTGGACAGTCTATCCCACATTTTCTCCTTTAAGTTCCCGTGACCTGACTCGACCTCGCACAGCCAAAAGAAAGACAAGGGTGACAGATGGCTTCAATACCCCTTGAAATTTAGGGCTGCACCAGGAGATTGGCATACTCACTATTAGTCATGGCTTCTACCGCTATATAGGAGGGAAATAGCCATTGGGGCATAGGACGCAGGTCAGATGTTATCAGAACGAAGTGGGGTGCGTGTCCAGATCCCTTTAATCTGTAACACGTGCAAGAGACCGTATGTACTCTGCTCAACATGAAGCACAAGAACTATTCAAGGGATCCAGGCGTCTGCGAAGATGACTCGTTGCTCACATTTTAAAGATGAGCTCGGATCTAAGAATAGATCCCAAGATGTCTTACGTCAAAACATAGGCCAACATGGCAACTGTTCCAATTGGCAGGTACACCTGAATTTGTTCGCGACTGGGGTCCACAGGAGCTGATCATTCAGTTTCCGTTTTGTTTTCTTTTTTTTACGGGAGACACCGAGGTTGAACAGAACACGCGGCAATGCGAGTGAACATAAAGTAAATGGGACCGCTTCCAATTGTCGTCATTTCGATAGCTTGTCCAATCTTCGTCTACTGAAGAGGCTTTTTTCATACGCTGCGAATTTTCGGCATGGTGCCTGCCGCAACTATCCGTGTGTGGGAGCTATAAAAGGCTATTTTCGGAGCCATATGGAATGCACAATAGAAATTTATATGTTATGCATCATAACGAGGGATTCGGACACACGAGTAGGTTCGCTTTTCCTCGACTGGTGGCGTATGAGGCTCGGGCCAATTCATTCGATATGACAGCGGGAGTTGCCGATCTATTTGGCATCACCTTTGGATAACAACATAAGAAGCCCTGGCTCAAGCTAATTGAGTGCCGATTACTCCCATGTCCATCCAACCTCCCATTTGAGCTGATCACAGACTTGACTCTAGACTTGGCTCTAGACCGCTTAGCTTACTTGACTATTCTAATTTGAGGCGTTAACGGAACCATGCAGCACTCTTGGAACTGTTTCTCTCTGTGTGCAACGTCACATGAATGGTGGCTGGCCACCACTGATACGCTTCGTATGACATGTGTTATTAGATTATATTACGCACTTGGACACGTAGCTGTCAGGTATCTAAGATTCATGGCTCAGTTGCATGCAGTTGAACTGGTTAAACTCCCATAAAGGAGGCACAAATAGATCCCTGGTGCATGCCACTCGATGGCACGGAGATCGGAATAACAGGTCTTGGCATTCGACTGAATGTCATCAATAACATTCCATACCCTCCTTACAAAATTGGTCATTATTTTTGGACGTGTATGCAATAGAAGAACCAGTCAAATAAACTCACCTTCCTTTATATTAGATTGCATGCAGGTAAGGAGTTTCTGGAAGGTTGTAAACTTGAACACGGGAACCGCCACTAATTATCATTAAAATGACCACCATCTTAAGTCGATGCACGCACACCACTGCGGGATAAGAGTGGTGCTAGCTGATAAAGATCCACAAGGAGTAAAGTGATATTAAAAGGATACTAAGCCTACAAATGGTTTACTCCACTCTGATTCATGATTTTTTATTTCAAGCCAATTCATGATGAAAGAAGGGCCCCAGGGAAAACAAAAGAGAACCTTTTCGCCAACTATGTTTCGAAACAAGTGAAGAATGGAGGAGTACTGTATAACGTGCACGCTGTAGCAATGGACGACGTAGCGGAATGAACAACAGGTAACACAAGTCAAGGCGGGAAAGGGTGTCCGTATAGGTACCGCCTTAACCCAGCTGTCAACTCAGTAATGTGTCCTTAAACAAAAGGCCTTTACACAATATCAAGATCAGGGCCCCTTCGTCGAACTGATTTTTGACTTTTTTCCACCATCATCTTTATCTGACCAGACGTTCTGGATGAGATTCATTGTGCTTTCTAAACTCCTACGCCTTGTACTTGGACTGGTCATCGTGGTTCCCAGGCTAGCGTTTCTATTGTGACCCTTCCTTGGGCTAACAGGAGGAGAGAATGGTCCTGTGGACCTCGATGGGATCGTCGTGTCAATGCGGCTAAGTTGACCGCTCTCGATAGCACTTCTGAGCCCCTCTGACACACCATTTGGAGAGACAGGAGGTGGTGCGGTTTCTGCATTTTCTGACGGACTGGATGGTTGCGACATGATTGCTTTGCCCTCTTCCGAGTCAGCATCGAACAGCTCTGGTGGTAACCGTTCGTTCTCAATGTCGGACTTGCGCCTGAACAGAAGTCATAAGAGGGTGAGAACATCACGTTAGAAGTAACGTACGCATCATCGAATCCATTGATTGATTCTTTAATGCCTTCAGTGCCAGAAGCAAGAGATCCATACGGCAGTTGGGTTGACCCCGAAACGCTCTTGAGCTCGGATACTTTCTCCGATTCTTCCCTGTTCGCCAATAGTATTAGAATAATGCCATAATGCCATGATACGTCGTGATGGTAAGTACCGAAGTAGTGAAAATACACGGGCCATCTTCCCAACAGCCAGAATCTTGTTTTTGATTACCTGTCTTCTTTCGATTGTCTCTTGAGAAGCTGCCATGGGAGACACCAGTGTTTCATCGTCGCTCTCCTCGAGTTCTTCCTTTGTGCATGTATTAAGTACAGCGACAAGCATATCAGTGACTACGCTCAATAAGAATCATGCAAAAACTTGTGAACTAGTTGTCAACTTACTCTTCTCTCCGACGAATGGTAAGCTCCATGTGAAAACATCCATGAAATTGGGCAACCAATATGGATGAGGAGTGCAATTGAATTGTCTAATATTCATTATGTTGCTCTCATACTTAAGAACGGCAGCTTTATTGTTGTATACGTCAAGATAATTCGGTGCTGAGAAGATAGTCATCACAGATGGGAAGCCCGTTGCTCTTGTCTTCCGGTACATGCGGTACCTAGGAATGATGATGAAAATCAGGGCACAAGAGGCTGAAATAAGTAATACCCTGCATCTTGTGCTTCATGAGCTCGAATTATTGACAACAAGTTATTTCGTTCAAGGAACTGACAAGCTGCTTGGTACCTTTACAAGACACAGATTGAGATATAGTGTAACTCAACGGCATGACTGTGACCTTACGTGAAGAAATACGAACAACCACGGACGTGGTTATGTATAAAGCTTTCGGTGGTCTTTTCTGTGCCAAAATCCTCAACAGGATCAGCCCACAGGATATCACACATAAGTCCATGGGTCGGAGGTTCGTGGAAACGATCGAGCTAGAAGCCGAACAGTTGGGAAAGATGACAGTGGAAATCAAAATTCACACATACAGCACGTATATCATCAAGGGTCGTCAGTTCTGGTGAAAGGCCGCCATGTATGCATAGAAATTGTTTGTTCATCACCGCAGCCAAAGGAAGAGCGCAAAACGATTCCATGCACGCTTCATAGACTCTTTCAGTGTATTTGTGCTTGCCTAAGCGCATGATCAACCTTCAGCTCCATAACCAAACCCATTTAGTAGGTCTCACATTCTAACTTGAAAGTGAAATAGTCTGTCAGGTGCCGACACTCGTGATTCCCGCGCAAGAGGAAAAGGGTTGTCGGGTACCATATCTTCAGGGACCACAGGTATAGTACGCACTGGAGATAAGAGGTCAAGTTGAGCTCGCTTAGAGAATATGGATAATCGAAATCGCTCACTTCAATGCTGAAATATCCTCGATCGACGTAGTCTCCGAGGAAGAGGTATCTTGTATCTGCTGGACTCCCGCCAACTTCGAACAACTTCATCAAATCATACTGAGTAATCGAGCGTCAGCATCAGACAATCATGTGTAGGGACCTGCAAGAATAGCATACATATTGACCGTGAATGTCACCGCACACTAAACATCAGATTCAGTTGTCAGACGAACAGGATCTAATATCTGACACACCAGTAATTGGAGCTTCCACCTCTAGCACATTCGGTTCTTCCCTCAACAACTCCGTACCCTTTTCAATGATCCAGAGCGCCTGTTCCTCAGTCAATCGTCCTTCACGATAGAAATGATTTTTCAAAAAGGCAATGTCGGGTTTTGTGCGATCCTGTCCTCGTCTGTTGAAGAATTGTTCGGGGGTGGGTTTGAACATCGCTGGTGCTTGCACCTGCGATGAAAGAAGGGATAATCAAGACCACTTTAGTAGTGAATTGGATGTATGAGGATAAACTGACATCTTTAACGACACGCTCTTGAGTACTGACGATATTTCCATCATCGAGAGTATGTTGAGTGAAGTCGATGGGTGTTGAATTCTTCTGTTGTATTTTCTCAATAGCGCGTTCGACTTGTGTACTCATTTCGGTTTATACGAAGTCAAGGTAAATGATGTTGGCAATAAGGAGGGCAATAGAGCCCGGCGATGAAGAAATTGAGGATAAGATAGGTTGGTGTGGTGAAGAAGGATGGAATGGGGCCGCTAAAACGTGACCACTCTCAAGCTGATCTTGATTGTAACATCGCCCCAATGGTTGCTCCTCACTCAATTGTTGCACAGCTGCGGCTCCATTTTACATCCACAAGATTCTAACTGTGTACATCGAACAAGCCTCAACAACCATGTATTCATGCTACGAGCCAAAGTAAACACCCAAAACGTGCTTGGCGACGTTGAATCCCAGAAGCGAGAGTACGTATGCAGTAAATAGAGGAAGCAGTGGAGACAATAAGAACTCTGACCGAACGAGAAATGGTAATGCTGTCATCGTGACCGTTAAATCCGACACGTCGTTCAGACAGGTCAAAAAGTGCTCATACCATTAAGTCCAAGATAGATGCCGTAGGTATACTGTGCAAAGCTGCGACGGATAGATGGTCAGATAGTGGATCAATCAAAGATTTGCTACACATACGCGGCGAGATATAACGTGTTGCCAACCCACAGACATACCCAATTATCTTTGAGAACGATTGGAACTAGAAATAACTGTGCCAAGTAAAGAGTGAGATATAAAGGAAAGAAAGCGTTTGTGTGAACGTCGAAAGCGTAAGCCCACTCGACTCGTGAGTCAGCTGGGGTCGAATGAGAGGGGGGTGATAGTAGTAGTCGGTTGGATATGAACCTGAGTAAATCTAAGTCATGACTGTCGGGAAGTAGCTGGCTAGCGTACCACAGAATACTTGCTACGATCATTCCTGACAAGAGGTAATCTCGCAGTATCATTAGAATCGCCAACTTGGCGGCTTGAGCGACGCTATATGAGTATACCACAGCCCATGCAATGGCAGATACTGTTAAGAACACGATTAGACTCGGTGATATAGTATATAGTAGTCTATAATGCACCAAACAAGCATGCAGCAATGAGAACAAGTATAGCGGGGTCATCTCTGGCCCATGTATTTTTCGTCTCTGGAAGAAAATGATTATTACTTGTTTAAATGTCCAGAGGGGTACTGTACAACGAACGTTTATGGAAGTAGACATTCCTGTACCTGTGAGCACACGTGTCAAATCATGCACGCGTAGAACACTTAATGGCTCTCACTTACACTCTCTTGGGTGACAAACATAGATATGTCAACTGCCACGCAGCTAATTCAAAATCCTAGTAAAATGTCAAATGACGCGAGTACAACGTGCGGATAAGGGAGGGCAAACCATTTGATGGAAACGGTGAAGACGCCTGAATATTAGTGGGACGCGATGTGAGAATGGGCGTGAACGACCCGAGAAGCCATCCTCGAGGGAAAAAGAGGAGTTTGTTGGCACGACCATTGGATGGTGGGCTGTCTTGGGTCGACGAAATAAGGCCAGATTTGAATAAGAGTGAATAGAATACGTTTTACTTTACAGGGCGTCGTTGGTCGTGAGCAACGTCTTCACTGCGCTTACTTCCCATTTTAAGCGGAGTTTGAATTCACTTGCATTGTAAAAACAGCTGCTTTCACTCCACACCGACCTTCACCTTCTCCTCTTCGCAAGCTCACTATGGACGAAGACACCGAAGTTCTCGACTGGGGTAACGAGGAAGACGAACTCACTCAAGACTCTCACTGGAAATCCTCCTTTCAAGAAGCTGACGCAGATGACGCAGTGTCTCTGGGAGAAGACGAAGATGACCAACCGTACTATGCTCAACAGGTTCACGAGGATATCCATGGTAGCACCCTGTCTTCCAACAGTGGTAGAGACCTGGATTATGATACTGTTGACCGTTTTGGTTCAAATATCTCTCGTGGTATAAGTGTTGACGGCTCCTCTCAGTCCCAGCAAGAGCGAGGAGACACAAACGAAGGTGCCTCGAATTCTCGACACTTCAGCCCAAATGAGTCTCCTGGACGTTCTCGGCCTTTCCTACAGCCAAGATTAACTCATGCTCTTCCGCCCAAGCCTATTGCAGCTAGTCTACCCTATATTTCACCATCTCACCCATCTATAGTAGAAGCGACGGCCATGTCAGTACGTTCTAGAGAACACAAGAAGAACGGGCAGGTCGGGAGAGCATCTACCGGGGATGACCAGCTGCCTCCCAACTGGGAAATTCGATATCCTCGAAATGGCGGCCGGGAGTATTATTACTATAATGTTGTAACACACCAGTCAACCTGGACTCGACCCGTGAGCAACATTGATTCCCCTCTTCCAGAATCCCGCGGCTCGAAACCGCGCCGTCGTCGCGGTAGCAGCGTGTCCGCGGGAGACAGGGTATTACAATCTATTTCACTTGATTCTGACCATTTCAACTCGCAGTCTGTTCGTTCCAGTCGTCCACCACCACCTGCTGATCCTGACAAGCAGTCCCAGCATACTTCAAGTATGGAACCTTCTGCCCTAAGCTACGCGGATCGCCACTATCGTCCAGCGGAGAATACAGATAATCGACGGAATGACCGCTTCAGTGAGGCGCCAGATTCAAAGCATGTCGAATCCGAATTAACACCGCCTGGGTCTCCTCACCATCTGGAGCGTTCTGTTTCGCCTGTCTCTAATTTACAGCTTCAGCCATCTGACTATAGGGATCGAGGGTCCCGTCAAGCTCATGGACCGTCGCATTTTGACTATGATACTGACCTCAAGGAAGAAACACCTGACTTGTCTAGGGATCGTGATATTTCTGGCCTTGATGCTTCTGCACCTCCCTTGACTACTGCAAGGGCACCTGTTGATACAGGTGGGGACACTAACCGCGAGTCTCGCTATCACCAGTTCTCTTCTGGTCCAATAGTTGTATCTACGGGAGATGCTCGCGAAGATAGAGACAGGATATCATTATCTAGGAGCCAGAGTTCTCGAGGCCGTGGTCGAAAGCATGATTCTCCACAGAGTGTCGCTGGGCGCCAACAGGATCAAAGCCAGAGCTTATCCACTTCCAGTACGTTATCCGCCTCCCATAATCTTCTCCCCCACACGTGCCCCCGTACGGTAGCGCATATCGCACAATATGGTTGCGTAGTGGCTTTCCGGGCTTTAACAAAGACCTTGGTTAAGTCCCTGCATTATGTGCCATTATCCCCTATATTACTATCACCGGCCTCTCATCTCTCATCTCGATCCAAGGACGCTTATCATGGACATCATCTTTTTATTTCCTATTTTCCATTTTCCCTTTCATCCCATCTCATCCGTCCTACCCAATGTCCTTTAACACTTCCTCTCTTATTCCACAGGGCCTCGTTCACCGCTTCCGCACCGTGACCGTGAATGGATACCTGCGCAACGTGAACAAGAGCCTATCCAACAAGCTATAAGTGCCGCTACTACGTCTACCAAACCTGAGCCGACCTCTCAAGGTGGCGCTCCATCCTTGGTGCCTCGGCAGCGCGACAAGCCATCTCGATTTGATCAACCCCTGGTTCCACCACCGCCACCTGTTTTGTCCGGAACCGCCCCCGCTTTGCCCGTTGTGAATGAGCGTCCATTATCCCGCCCTCGTGAACACGATGTCTATATTCCAGACAATAGCAAAGGAAACTATCAGCGACCACTGAATCGAGATTTTAATCGTGAACGCGACGAATTGACAATGTTAACAATGTCTCACCAGCAGATTCCAGTTGATAGGAATGATAGTATTAGGCCCTCGTATCCTAATGATCGCTCATATCATGACAGTCATAGAGCTGAACGACCACGTGCGGCCAGCATAACTGAATTCGAAGATTCAGTAATTGCTTCTGATCAACCGGGGCCATCTTCACGTACGTATACTCCTATAACCTGTCTCGACCTCCTGCCAATCTCCGTATTCTCATCCTGTTCATAACCGCGAATATTCCTGGTTTGATCAATTGTTGCCTCGCACGTGTCATTTTTTAGGTCGAAAGAGGTTGCCGCTGCCTCCTCAATCAGCGAGCTTCCGTGAGGGGTCCGGAAGACGAGATACAGAGTTACTGAAACCTCAACCCCAACCCCCACCAGTGCGCCCTCCTCCACCAGCCTCCCCTTCATTTCCGTCTGGCCCAAAGGATTATCAGTATTCAAGCAACATTTCAAGCAACATGGGTAACCCCGGTTCTGCTTCATTCGCTCCCCGACAAGTCCCACCGCATGTACATGTGCGTGGTGATCCAGATATCGCGCGCCGTCGACATTCAACCTCATTTAATGGCCCACAGCACCCTGGCACTATGGTCAGAGATAGACCAAGAAATGAAAAACGTGTTGGGCATCCTAGCGGGTATTCTCAGTTACAACTTCCTTTAGCCGTTGATTCCCATATGGATGTTGATGTTAACAACCACTCTCCCACTTCATCTAGGACGACGCCTTCGTCTTCGAGGAATTGGCGTGATAAGGAAAAGGATGATGGTCCATGGGGATTCAAACCACCCGGAAACAGGCCCCCTATTCCTGAAGTGGGGATTGGACCATCGCAGGTATCCTCTGAGGATCTCCCACCCATACATCCAAGCGCTGCAGAAGCAAGGCGAGATGGAGCGAGGACAGGTCCTCCAGAATCTCCGCTGTTGCAACCTAACAATTCGAGATTTGAGAACCGATTTGATCATGAAGGTAGAAATGAACCTGCTTGGAGCCAGCGGGCTATCTACGATGGGCCTGACAGGCATGTTGTGCGTGCTCCCCTTACATTGGTTAATTTCATAATCTGATGCACTTTTTCCAGCCTCGTCGTGAACCTCGCGGTCGCCCTAATGAGTATGCAAGGTCAGGTGGCCCACTGCCGAAGGTGACTGGGCCAAATAGCGTTCCGATTGGCAGTCGGCGATTATTGCCGAATTCAGTAGGAGGGGATTCAGCTCTACCAATGCAGGATGGCCGCTATCATCCACCACCACCCCAGTCACAATTGTCCGACGGTGGGCTTGTTCCAGAGTCGCCTAGAAATTCAAAGCCGCGGCTCCCTCTGCCTCCAGGTAAGGAATCGTATGAGAGGGTACGTCTTCAGCCTTTGTTAGTATTTTCGACTGTTGACTTGCAACCTAGCCGACTCATTCACCAGTGGTCGATACGTACCGGCCAGACCCGCCAGAGATACCAAGTCATAATCAAAATCGTCGGAGAGAGGGCCCACCAGTATGATTCTAGCTTATCTACCTGCGATATAATGCCTAATGTCAATTTGCAGTCGTATCATCCTGAAAACCCCGAACCAGGTGCCAGTGTTGCCAAAAATTTGCCAAGAGACAAACCACCCTTCCAACGCGAGCGTGTAAGTTCGTTCAAACAATCCTATCCTTTTGTTCTAACTATTGATCATAGTCGCGGTTTGACCAGCCTCTTCAGGATTCTGCACCCCGCATCTGGGTAGAAGCAAAGCGTGATCCTCCTTCCGCCCGCGCAGTCTATCCACCGCCAGGGGATGAGCGTCAATCGGCAACTCCTCCTCCCCTTTCTAGGGAGTCATCAACGACTTCCCCTGTCTGGCAATCATCAGAGTCAAGCAGCCAGTTCGCTCCACGGCAACCTAACCAATCCCGGCCACCACCACCCCTGCGTAGGAGGTCCCGAGGTCCACAAGACCACCCGCCTCCTGCAAATGAAGCCATGCGTTCTGAGCCCTTGCGCCGTCCCGAACCTGATGTTCGGTCTAATGGTCAACATGAGCGATATCCAGAAACCCCAAAAGCAGCTATTTATCCGCCTCCTAATGCCCATCCTGAGATGCAGTCGCCTCCAGTTCGCCGGCAGACCCGTCCTGAACGACCGCGTCAGGATGTCGCTCCTGCGTCTCATCCTCTAAGTGAACGCCGGTCGAGATGGGGTGAACCGCTCCCAGTTCAAGAACCCGTTCCTCCTGTTACTTTGCCTGCACGCCCTGAGGAGCAAGAACGGAAACCTGGCACCGTTGATCGATACGAACCTCATTACACTGACGGCGGTGTAGATAAAACCAAGCAAATTGCCCGAGGGCCACCCCCGCATGTCGCTAAGCCGGAGCTTCGCATTCGAGGTCAATCAAACTTTGCTAACGATTCGCCACCAGGGGAAGAGCAACACAGGGACCGGGAATATGATATTAATCGTCCCCCATACCCTCCCAACTCGCGACGCTTGCTGGACAGACTGTCGTTTGATGCCCCCGAGAATATTGCACCACCTCAGCCACTCCCGCCACCACCCGGCGAGCATGTGCCTCAATCTTTGAGAGATCGGGTGCAGATCCCGGAGAAGAGGGACAGGAATGAGTTTGTAAACCGGGAGTATGTGATGGATACCTCTTATGACGCTGATGATGGTGGTCCTCTTGAACCTGCCACTAAGAGAGCCCGAAAACGAGCAGGGAGGCCTAGGAGAGGAAGGAGAGGTGGAGCGTAAAAAAGAGTATTATGGATCTTTCTTTTTCCATCTTCATAAAAGAGTGCTGGGGAGCTACAACGTTGTCTACCCAAAAGTCCTCATGATAATTCTTTTTCTTTAACGTGATCGTATTTTTTTTCTCCAGTTGCTATGTTGCTTGTTGACCTGGTTTCACAAATTTTCATTTATGTTCCCCCGACAACTTTTTTTTCCCTTTCTTTTTCCTTTTTTACATTCAATAGCATGCGCAGGGTATAATAGGCTGATATTTTATAGATGACACGCATACATCTATCCCCACTTCCCAGTCACCAATTGAATGAAGTCTCGCTGTTGTAAGTGTTAACTTGCTTCAGCAGTTCCGGAATTGTTACGAGTGTGCTATGATCGACGGCTTCTTGGATGGTTGTTGGTGCGCCCGCTTTGACGTCTTCCATGTGCTATAGATTAATGGACATGAGTACCATTGAGACGGACGGAGGAGTTCTGGTTGTTGGAGTTGGAACTTTGAACGCACCTGTTTAAATTTGTCGTGATGCCATTCGTGGGTAACGTAGTCCAGATCCTCGCGCGGCATCCACCACTCGAGGAACAAAAAGAACATACAGTCAACAATGAGGATGATGGTGTAGATAGGACCCGCGAAGGGGCCTAGTTCCATGGTCCTGATGGTAGAGAATATGAGATAACACGTCAACAAAGGTCCCTCCCCCCGCCCCACAAAACATCAGAAAGAGAGTGATGATCACCGTTGCATGCGCTCCCATAAATCAATTTGTCTTGATGTGATGACAGTTTCGTAGACAACTTCTGTACGCGTGGCTACTTGTGTCCAGTTGTAGAACGTCTTGACGCGTTCGTGTGCATGAAAGGGGTCGTGTTGGCCCAAGGATACGATTTGCACCGCTTCGGAAATGGCCCGGAAGATGTCTGTTTGAGTGGAGGGGGGCGGGAAGGTGGAAAGAAATTGCTGGTTAAATTCGAGCTATAAAGAGAGGCGGAGATGGCTTACCGTCTGCATCAGGATTGGCGAAGCTGATCATGTCGTCCGGTAAGACCTCGGGAACACCCCCGACTCGTGTTGAGACGACGTATAAACCTGCACATGCTGCTTCAAGGATCGCGATGCCGAATGATTCTGTGAGGGATGTATTCATGAATATCGAACCACGAGATAGGACCTTGTTTTGTGGAATGAGATGTCGATAGAGGGTAAAAGGTGGGTTAGTAGGTAAATGTTACGCGTACCGAGGAAACGTCCTCGTGACGGACAGGACCTAGGAGCTCAATTCTATCCTGTAATCTATGTTTTTCGCGCATTTGTAAGAGTTCTATAAGTTTCGGACCGTCCCCGCCTATAAAAGTAGTGATGAGGCTGAATGGACGATTGTAATGCGAGAGAAGATGTCGTGCCTACAACAAAGTTGACGTTTGGGAATGCAGCGCATATACGTGGTGCCGTTGCTATTAGAAGGTCAATTCCTTTTCTATATGCCAGGCGTGATATTACGACGATTGTAACTGAGTTAAGCAGGTCAAGAAAGGTCGACTGGTGTGATAAAGACCATGAGCCCTACTTGTTTTTGATGGTGGAGGTGGACATGGTTTGAACTGTTCAGCTATCAATGCATTGGGTATAACATAGACATTTTTCCGGACTGTCAAAGTTAAGGTAATTTCGTCTCTTTCGAATAGCTGGCCTCTTAATACGGTATTCTCGCGGCTGGTATATCAATGATGCATTGAGCTAGGGTATTACATGATGCAAATAAGACGTACCCTGTATGCGAAACACATATTACTGCATCTACATTTTTCAATGTACCAACCAACAATTTGTTGGTGAGGATACTTGCAGCATCTTCAAAGCCAAAAAGGCTGTGGTCGGTGAATACTGTCCGAATGCCCATGAGATGAGCATGCAAGATGCCTTCATGACCTATCGAGGAGAGGCTGGCATGTGCATGAATTAAATGAATGTGTTCGCGAAGGAGAATTGTCCTGAGATAGGGAAGCGATGTGAAGAAGTTGGGGAGAGTAGCAGACGATGCGATGGGTACGAAAGGGAGGTAGTACACCTTTAAACCTGGTAGCAGCCACCGAATGCCGACACGGTCGCCGTGGCTATGTGTAATGACGATGACCTAGGAAGAGACAGGTAGGTTGGGACTATCTCTCCAGGAAAAGTGATTTATGGTAGCATACTTTGTGTCCCTTGCGCATTAAGTTGACGCTAAGCATGTAGATGTGATTTTCGACACCCCCTACATTTGGGTAGAAGAAGTCGGATATCATTCTATGGGGAGAGATATTAGTTGGTAGAAGGGTTGGTATTTCGTTTCGCCTGTTTACTTACGCAATTGAGAGTCGCTCCTGCATGTTGGTATAATAATCAAAAGTAAGGGTACAGGATGTAACATTTAGGGCAGCGAGAAAACCTGGAGGATGCAAGGACCTTTATTAGGTTCTCATCGGGAGGAGTTCAAGTTGGCGGCAATCATTTTATTTACCGTCACTACCATGGTCCACTGTATCGAATGTGCTACAGCCCCTACTACAAGTTTTGTGAACCAGACACCTCTTCATCTTGCAAAACCTCAAACGAGGGACTCAGCCACGACCAAACTGCCTGCCTACCAAGCAAGCTCTTCTACACTACCTCTTTCCCCCCCTCACTCCCACTGACCTCAAATGACACCTTGACCCGCTCATACTCCTTCCTCCTCTCCACTTTCCTGAGCTGCTGTAGAAATCGGATATATTTGGCTGACTGGCTGGTGGGCTTTGTCTCCGATATATTCTTGGGGGTTACCCACTTCAGTGCATACTCGAAGATATGGTCACGCAGCACCACATTTTCATCTAACGCGTTCCGCTTAAACACCTTCTTTGCGTACTTTATCCAGTTCTTCGCGTGGAGGAGTTTGATCGCTGACTCGCGCAGGTAGCGCGTTAGTTCGGTTGCATTGCTACTGCTGCGACTGGAGAGTCCCCGAGACATCGTCAAATGCCGTTGCTGAGCGTTCGTTGGTAGAGGAGGGTCAACCGACCGCTGGTACGTGACTGCCAGATGCTCGATCCGATCCAAAAATTCAGCAAACTGGGCCGCCTCCAGTCTATTCAGAAGAAGGTTCGTAGAAGGGGTATACACACTGTGGATGTACCCCTTTGATGCGCATATGAGCGCGAAGCGCTTGATGAGGCGGATGTGTTGAGCAGGGTTGCCAGTATGAAAGAGGAGGCGGCGGGTCTGTCGGAAGGGGTCAGAGAGAAAGGTGGCGATGATGTTATGTTCAGTTTTCCAAAGTGCCGGGGAGAGGGTGGAAGCGGTGTGCTTGTTGTGTGTGGTTCTTATTACCGTGGACTGTGTAACATGGGCAAAGGTGGAGTGGAGGGTGGCGATGTCCGGGACGAGGCTGAGCCAGCGCGAAAAAATGCCGAGCACAAGGTCCTCATCATCCCACCGGAGCGCGTCCAGCGCGGCAGATTCATAGACGGGGTGGGGCGCAATTTCGGAGACGCGGTGTTGGTCGGTGAGGTGGACAAGGAGACGTTCGGCTGCACCGAATTGCTGACGTAGGACGAGGCCAACGAGCTGGTCTGGTGAGGAGGGCACGCCGGTGAGATGAGGGATGGCCCTGCTCCTACTTGTACCAGGTGTTGGGTTTGTTTGATTTTGACCTCGTCTTGGAACTGAGCTTCTTGGTGGGATAGTAGAGTCATGTTTGGGGTCAAAGTGGGGTGGGTAGTGCCATGAAGAATCTCTTTGTTTGCATGAGGACGTGGAGAAGGCACAGCTCAACTCGGAGTAAGCGCATATGCCCCACCAAGGTCGTTTCGCAAGCAGCATCACATAAGAGAAACTGAACCGTTCGCTTGCGGTTTTGTCTTCTTGATTTGTTACCCTACAAATAAAATGTTAGATGATTCCAATCTTTGAAAACGCAGACTAACCTCCTCGTTCAGTCTTCATAACTTGATTAAAGTTAGGTGGTAACAAACCGTGAGACTTTTTGCTTACACATGACGACTGGTTCCTCAGTACCCCAAGGTACTGATCCTCATTTCAGTTCATAACAACAGACACAGTGTAGTTTAAAGACACAAATATCCCATTCAAATCAAAATCGTTCAATCAAAGGCCCGAAACCACTCATCGCTGCACTTGCAGAGATACTCGGCCCTCCCGAACAAATTCTTCTACACAATGGCATCACATATATCAGCACATAACGTCGTACATTCAGTTTCTCGCACTGACTGCTCTGAGTATCGTTCAGGAATTTGCCGGCACTGTCTGGCTCTGGTATCAAGAGGTCAAATTATGATGTATGCGTAATGCGTTCAAGTACTGTCTGATACTTCAGCTCAGGAGATCGGGAAATCTCAGGTCGGCAACCCAGGCACCCATCGTTCGTCATCAGAAATGATTCAGCATCATCCGCCCTGTCAGTGACTGCACATTTTATCAAAACAATTTCCCCATGAAATTGCAAGTACTCAGCGGTCACCTTGATGTGGGGAGTTCGGCTCCGGCTCTCCTGAATTTCTGGGCTCGGAACTGCGACTGGTCAATTTGATTGATCGATAAAAATACAAGGTAGGGGCCAAGATGGTGACTCTCGAAACACGTTGGTGCAACCTATATTATCAACGTCACGGTATCCAGCTTCTGTGTTGTGAACTTTATAAGATGGTCACAATACGTGATCACCCGTGTCGGGCCCAGAAGAGATCTCTCCTGCTATCAGAGGCTTTTCCTACAGGATATTCCTTCAACAAGCTGTTCCAATGCTACGTGAAACGTCGGTACATCAACACGAAAGAACAATCAGGTGACCATAGACCAGGCTTGGCTGATTTGTTTATGTCCTCAAGAATGAACAAGTCGCTGCAGATGACCAATTACGTGGTCATCCGCGAGTAACCCATGGATGTCAGTTAGCTGACACAAATTATAGGATGTATTTCCTTCCGGTTGTGATGGAGAGGCTGAATGAAACCACCACAAAACTTTTGAAGGGGTCGGCTATCAATATCACAGAAGAACGGATCGTTGAGTGAATTGAGTCCTAGTGACCATTTGGGGTAAATTTCCAATTAAGCTCCAAGGTAAATACCTGCTCTGTAACCTCTGAGGAGCTCATGCCACTTACTATCTCTGAGGTCGTTGAGCCTCTGATCGTTGCCTCATTCATTCAGTCACTTCTCTATGGATTATATATTGCGACCTTTTCTGTTTCCCTACGTTGGCTGTTGTTCAATGACAACGAATGGACGATTCGGAGTCGCTTTAACAAGCCGATGTTGATAATTTCGTGCTTGATATTTTTGCTTCTGACAACGGACATTATCATTTCTTTCCAAATCACGTTGGCTACTTATCGACGTGATCCCGTTTTCGTCACGTATAATACAATATCGGTATGTTTGTGTTCTCCTTACTTATCGTGTCGCTGATATTCTACACAGGTTGCTGCTGAAGGTTTAACGATAATCTTAGTCGATGCTGTCCTGGTTCGCCCGAATAACTTATCGGTCAGCTATGTTCTCTAACTATTCTCTGTCCGACAGATATTTCGTTGCTTCATCGTGTATAGCCGCCAGTGGCGTGTAATCTATATACCCTTGGCCTTCTGGTTAGGCAACATTGTCTGTACAATAATATTTACCTATTGGTCGGTTCTTGTTATTCAAGGGCCGTTACCCGATGCCATCCCCCCTCGACTCTTTCATATCTCACAAGCTTTCTACGCGTGTACCATCGCAACAAACATATATGCAACCTGTGAGTGCTTCGATACCTCTTCCCCCTTCCTCAGTTCCTGAAAAGCTTGATTAACAATTCTCTTCTCTAAAACAGCCGCAATCATTTTACGGATTTGGGGTGCCGCAAAGCAATCGTGCAATTCAGACACAGGGGATACGTTGTTCTTCAGTATTCGCATTATAGCTGAATCTGGTCTACTTTATACCATAACGAGCATCATGCTTCTCATCACTTATGTCCTCTCTCCGATATCAAATACCGGTGCAATTGCAGAGCTGCAATGCAGTGCCATTGTGGGTATCTTTGTGTCTTTAGCGTGCTGATCACTGACCGCCCTACTTTACTTTGATAGAACTTCCCTGTGACAGGAATCGCATTCAATTTGATTCTTATCCGTGTGGCGCAACAGCGAGTTACCTCTGATTCACGTGCAAACTTGACCAAACCGATTTCTGCTCTACGTTTCCGAACTGTGAGCACTGGTACCAAGTCTAGTAACACCTTTGGAAATGAGGGTGTAGGAAGCTTGCCATAAAACGTTGAAGAACAATAGCTGAGGCATGGGTTCTGCGTCGAGAGTTTCTGCATGTGTATGCAGGTCTATTTATTCTTATTATTTGGTCAACGGCACTGCCGCATGAAGACATTAACATGTCGCTATATTTTTATCTTTTATTTTCATGTTCACGCCACCAACGTGTTTATATACTGTAGTATCACCGTTTATCGTCTTCTCCTTTCTTTCACGATTGCTAACAGCGGATGACTTTTTTTTTCGTATTTCAAAAGAATGTTAACGCCTTACAACGAAACCTTCAATGATAATTTCCTGACCTCATAATCATTCTTTTGTGACACGGACATCCTTGTCATGACCCCAACATCCTACATGGTCATCACATCTTGTATTCTGTCAAAGGAGGGAACGCAGCAGTAATCCATTAAATCCATCGTCATATCTCCAGATTGGTACACGGTTGACGTCACTAATACTATGAAGGATTCGGCCGGGAGTTTACCGTCTTTGATTGGGACTGAGCCGTCAATACATCAACGAGCGCTCGAGCTGAAACATCGTGTGGTGGTGGTCATAGCTTTCGAGCCAAATGGTGGACTAGCATGAATGGGTTAAGTGCCAAAGGAAAAAAGAAAAAAAAAAAGGAAGCAATGAAACGCACTGCTGGCCTTGTGATATCTTTACCTGTGTGACTACCAATGGAAGGGTGGTCGCTATGTCCGAAACAAGATTTCAGCTCAAATCGACAGCTAGCTTACAAGTACTACCCCAGTTGGTTAGGTGGCTGTGATCCATGGGCCGTAGAAATGTACATCCCGCCGTCTTTTGGATTGGTGGAAAGGATCCAGGTAGAAAGACAAGATCACTAATTACACGCCCATGCAATGGACGACTAGTAGCACGATTTTTAGTGGAGTATCGTCTGCCTTTGTCGATGGCGGCGTGGGTTTCTTTCCAGTCGAATCCGGCGTTGTTCCTTTCCACCCTACTAGTAGAGCCCAAAGTCCTGGGTTTATGAAGATGTCATTATCACGACCGTTGCCCTCGACCACTCTTTCAACAAGCCTACCGCCTCTCTTATTACCTCCTTGCTATTTAGCACAGCGATTAACTGTTCTTCTTCTCAACACTCGATCCCTATGGAATCCTTACCCTATACCCAGAACCTCCCTCCCGTAGCCTCATCTCTGTCAACCTCGACGTCCAGCAATAACCTCCTATCTGGCTCCTCTCTCGATCTCCTTTTCCTTTCTAGCTCTGACACGGTTGAGCCGTTAATAATCACAACTCTCATCCAATCATTTTTCTACGGATTGTACTTTGCGTCCTTTCTTCTTGCCTTGAGGTGGCTTTTGTTCAATGACAAAGAATTAACACTTCGCAAGCCTCTTAACTGGCCCATGCTAGTCATCTGTTCTACGTTAAATCTACTATTGGCAACAGATTTTGCCTTTGCCTTGACCTTGATAATAAACTATTATCAAAGGAGTGTAGCGTCCGCTGCATTCGACTCATTAGTTGTATGTACTTCATAGGCTTGAGACAGATTATTTTATTGACGTGCAGAATGCGTAGATTGCTGCTGGCTGTTTGATAATCCTTATAGCAGATGCTGTCTTGGTTCATGTCCATTATATGCACTAAATGTTACAATGTTGCTCACAGTATCAGCAGATCTATCGTTGTTGGGTTGTATATTCTCGGCAATGGTACATCATCTATTTCCCCCTTGTTCTTTGGCTAGTCAACGTCGGCTGTGCAACCATTTTCACCTATTTTTCGGTCCGCCTGATCACAAATTCTATCTTATCGATTTCTCTGGCCGTATATTATGTATCACTTGCTGTCTATGTCTGCACCATCTCTATCAATGTCTATGCAACTAGCAAGTATCTCTCTTCTTATTTTACTGGTTAATTCATGTTTTTTTTTTTTTAGCTGCAATCGTGATGCGGATTTGGAGAGTAGTTGTCGAGACAAGGTGTTTGAACTCTGGGGGCACTCTCCGCTTTGCGATGCACATTATCGCTGAATCTGGTCTGCTGTTCACCGTGACAACCGGTTTGGCATTGATCTTCTTAATACTCTCCCCTATTTCGTGTAAAGCAGCTGCTGTGGCCCTTATGTTTAGCGCTCTTGTAACTATTCCCACTGAGTTCCGATGTTTTTGCTAATCATAAATACCTCTTCTAGAATTTTCCTATCATCGGGATTGCATTCAATCTCATCATCATCCGTTCTGCAGGACGCCGGGATAACGTGGGCATAAATAAGCAGAGAGCCTCGTCTACGCTTCTGTGAATGAAACACAGATACCACATCCAGCTTTCAAGCCGGTAACGAGGATAAAGACTTGCAGGATTTGGCGAGTGAGGAGGCTATCGTAGTACAAATTAAACATGGTCTGCTTAGTACTACTCGCTGGCCATCAAATCGAAAGATATACTGTGTTACTAACAACCCTCATGGTGATTTTCGAACCATCAGGCATAACAACCGATGCCTGGTAAGGTAGTAGATGGAGCAAGGTGAGGCGTCAATGTAACCAGGGTAAAGAGACGCACAAGAAGCTAAAAACATCCCAGTTTGCTGCAGTGCAGTATCCAAGATGGCGGCGTTGTGTTTGACTTCTCCTCAACAAAACCTCATGCATCTTGTACCACTGACCTACTGCAGGTAGCCGGTGATGTTTGGACCCGTGCTAGTCAT
Organism: Amanita thiersii Skay4041; assembly: GCA_002554575.1. Lineage (NCBI taxonomy): Eukaryota > Fungi > Basidiomycota > Agaricomycetes > Agaricales > Amanitaceae > Amanita > Amanita thiersii. Next base: position 23,552 of record KZ302096.1, on the reverse strand, counting down.
TGGTGATGAAAACAAGTGTATTTTGTATTGGCCCGTTGCAAGGTGGTTTGAGCAGAAGATTTGTTGTTGGTGCCCTCGTTTATTCCCGTCTCTTTCTACCGTCGCTATTTAACACATTGGAATTCGTTGTTATGAACGCCACTAGCCCCCCCTCGCGTCCCCTTCATGCACTCCTCTTCATATCCGGATGACCTCTTTCCTTCCATGTTGAATTCCTCTTCTGTCGAGCTACTATCTGGCTCCATTCTCAATGTTATACTCCCCTCTGACACTGACGCAATTGAATTGTTGATCATATCGACTATCATGCAGGCGTTCTTTTATGGGCTGTACTTTGCGTCGTTTCTTCTCTCTATGAGGTGGCTTCTGTTCGATGACAGGGAATTTAAAATTCGAAAACCCATAAAATGGCCACTGGTAATCACTTGTGCAACATTGAACCTGCTTTTGGCATTGGACTTTACCTTCTCCCTCGATTTGATCTTGGCCTATTATCGAGGAGATGATACACCTGCCATTTCAAACGCAGTAGTTGTGCGTTTTCACATCTATCCAACGGGTTCATTGACTTATGGTGGTGATGCAGGTTGTTGCTGATTGTCTGATCATACTCATAACGGATGTCGTTCTGGTTTGTTCAAGCTGCTGCGGGTGCCGGTGGGCTGCTCACTGTATTGGTAGATCTACCGTTGTTGGGTTGTATACTCTCGACAATGGCACATAATTTACTTTCCCCTCGGTCTTTGGCTGTGCGATATTGGCTGTATGGCTGCCTTCGTTTACTGGTCCATTGGCCTCATCATAGGTTCTATCACGTCGTCGGAGATCTATCAGACAGTATTTTTCATATCACTCACCGTCTACATCTGCACCATCTTGATCAATGTTTATGCGACTTGTAAGTTTGCGCCTTTTTTCTCTCCTTCTCCTCGTATAAGGTTATTCTTTTTTATTTTTTATTTTTTATTAGCCGTAATTATCGTAAGGATTCGCAAAGTTGCGAGGCAAACGAACAATTCAACGTCTGGGGGCACGCTCCACTTTGTGATACGCATCGTTGCTGAGTCTGGTTTCCTGTTCACTCTCATGACGGGTTTGGTGTTGATCTCCTTGATCCTCTCCCGCGTGTGGCCCGAATCCGCTAATTTTCAAGTGGTGCTGAGCGCTGTGGTAAGTATTGGAGGGTATTTGACTTTTACCACTCAATCTGACGCGTTCTCCTGTCTAGAACTTTCCTGTCATTGGGATTGCATTCAATCTTATCCTGATTCGGACCTCCCAACAAAGGAGTAACTCGGAGCCGGACAAAAAGCAAGTCTCTAGCATACATTTTCAGGAACGAAACACGGATGTTATGTCTCGTATTTATGACGGCTATGGGGAGAGTAACTTGGAGGATTTGGAGATCAAGAAAGTGCTTGTTCCATAAGGCACATAAAAGATAACAGTATTCCGAGCCACATCATTGACAAGACGTTGTATACAATTTTACTACAGACCCTGGTGTTTGTACTTTCTGTTCAGCAATAATAGATTGCCTTGGTGATTGTCCTGTTACTTAGACCTTGACATGTTGGGGGGATTTAGTAGCAGTGTCTTCCAGTAGAAAGGTTCCTATATTGCTCAGTGATTGATTACATATACAGCGCATCATAATATTCATGCTCGTTGGAAAGGGTTTGTGGCTCATTGAAAGTGAAATAGCCAAACATATGAATCCATGACGATAGAGATAGCAAAAGGAAAACAATCTAGAACGTCAGCAAGGAAAGCCCCGAAAAAAACATATGAACAGTACAGCCATAGAGTACTCCTTTAATCATCATCTTCCAGTTGGTCAGAGTATGAGTAACCATGTAGGATCAGTTTACGGCAGAATGGGGTTTCCAATCTGAGGCCCTGTGTTTCTCGTTTGAACTGCGATTTGAGGTTTCGAGGTAGTGTAGATAATATAGTTTCGAAGAGAATCGTGTTTATTCTGGTCAATGTGATTAGAAAAAGGGGCGTGAATAGTGTTCATTGTAAGTTTGGAAAACCTTTCTGGATGTGTCAAACAACCGAGATGAGGACCAGGAACCTGATAGAGCGACACGATTTTTACGCCAGCGGACTGAAGATTGCTTTGCAGATCTCTTGCTACTTGGAAAGGGTACGCAACGTCTTCCTTGCAATGTATAATGCTCACTGGGCACTGAATCTAACAAAAGTGATAGGTATGCAATCAGAGAACGTTAGAAACCACAAATGTTACTTACTTCTTTGTATTGCTCCCCCGTCATAGGTTTTCGGTTCAAGAACCAAGAGACGCATGCCGATTCATAATCGATCAATTGTTGTGGTGACTGACACCAGTTTTTGAGAGCGTATGTGTGAATTATTTTCGTCATCCTGCAATGATCACGAGTACATAAGCCTAGAGCTTGCCAAGAAACCCAAGCATTTCTGACAGAGAACCACTTACGCAAGGGCCAAGGGAGTACCTTTGTTGTTGAACATGAGTTGAACTGCACCCGTAACAACATCGTCCATGAGTGTTTCATCCACTGAGGGCTTTCCTGCTAGTAAACCCCTGTTGTACTCATGCCAGTATTCACAGATCTGGCGACGACCATAGGCGACATCGTCTAGCTGATTGATGATGGTGATCAGATATACCCGAAAGGTATCCAGTAATTTCTTGCTTACTTCGGTAGGTGAAAGTGGAGAGCATAGTGTCAGCGATAGCACAAGCTGCGGATGATTTGATGCCAGTTCCAATGCAACGGTGGAGCCGCCAGCAACGCCAAATAAGTGGCATGCGGGGAATTTCAAAGCTTGCTAATAAAGTTATAAGCTATGTGTGATTTCAAGACCAAGTAAATACCCACAAAGATGTTGTACACGTCTCTGGCCGTCTCGCTTGGTGAATATGACTTGGGGTTCATAGCCCCGGCCGTCTCACCTGCCCCCCGGAAGTCGAGGGTGACAAGGTTAAACTGCCTCAATCTTGGATCATCAAATTGACCTAGGTTATCTCTTAGGATTCACAATAGCCAAGAGCCAGGAGTGATGTGACTCACGTTCAAACGTCTCCTTAGTGGGGCATATCGAATGCAAGAATACAATGGTCGGGAAATTGGGCGACAACTTCTCTGCGGAGATGGACGATGGAGTTGTGATGACATAAGAGAATTTTATCCGTCCCACGGAGGTATCTACCTCGACGAAAGGCATAATCGAGTAGGAAAGGATTTTGAAGGTAAGGTGGTCAAATGCGAGATAATAAGAATGAAGGTATCAGAGCAGGCGACTTGAGACCTGGGAGCAGAATGGGTGGCAATTCCATTCTGTCAGACCCTTCAACGAAGTTTTAATCATTGACTGATTCGAGGTCCCTGATTGAGATTGACCCCGCAGTCAAATCGTTTGTCCTTTTTTTGAAGAGATATAAAGTCACAAGCATACATGGCCCTTATGGTTTCAGGTTGAAAAGATCATTGAATACATTAGAACTTTCCATCAATGCATTATTTCAAATCTAATTGTTGGAGCTTTTGCAGATCGGGAAAAGAAAAATAAACAGTCCCCAACCGATTTTGTTGGGGGTCACAGACCGGCATCAATGCATTCTGCATCTTAGTGACTGTCCAAGTGGGGATAAGCACTAGGATTGTAGTGAGATGGTCTACTTGTTGATATGTCACTTTGACTGGATGATAACTGCGGTGGTATGCGGCGCAATCTAACTTGTGATGCGGAAGGACAACGTAAACTTGGCTGGTAAAAGTTGTCGTGGCGCAATGGTAGTGCGTCGCCTCCCTAAGGTGAAGGTTGTGAGCTTGATCCTCGTCGGCGGTACCGTACGCTCAGCCTAGCTAGCAAGAGAGTTGTGTGGTGATCTTTTGTGAGCGTGGTTTAACAACTTTACCAACCTCAGCGTTCAAGTTGAACTCGTTATCCGAGTGGTGAATCAGCTTCTGGTTGCCAATCTTCTCTTCACAATACCTTTTTTTTTGCAAATAAGGAGGTGCTGTACAGTACTTGCAAGAAATTGACTAGAAGACGATGAGATATTCCCACCTCGGTAACCATGACTGTGTCGTGTACCTGAATTATAAAACCAATTATTACGGTAATTAGACCTCATCTCATTCAGGGTTGTACGTTTAGTGGCGGCTTGTATGTACCCTAGTCCACGCGGTGATTCTCTTGGCCAAGGGTTTCGATTCACATTCAACTTTGGATTGTAGGAGAAGCAGACAACCAATGTCTACTAGCAACCAGCTTCACTCCAACTTGTCAGACGTTCCTCCTGGCCTCCGGCTAGAACCAAACACGGTTTGCTTCGCCAGTGATGGGGGTATTGCTCCATGGCTACCCTTTGACAAGAAAAAGAATTATACCAATGCGTTCATAATTCATGATGGAAAGGTACAGTAGCTTTGTTGAGTTTTACACTTTCAACTTGCCACATTTGCTAGGCTTCCATCGAATGTCCTAATGTATGTAATTGTCATTAGGTCCTACTTGGTTACAAGAAGAGAGGGTTTGGAAAGGGAAAGTATGTGGCTTGACTTCTGTTGGGAGCTTCTGGTGTTTCTTTGTTCTAACAAAAGCAATATTATTTGATTGTTCAGGTTCAATGGCTTTGGTGAGTGGTGCCAATGAGTATCATATTCCATGGTTGATTTTACACGCACTATCCAGGTGGCAAGCTCGAACCAGGAGAAACGCCGCTACAGGCAGCGAAGCGAGAACTGGAGGTATCCATATCTTGACCTTCAAATCCATACCACGCCCTCCAAACTCAATCAATGACATATATATACAGGAAGAAGCATGTATACAAGCTCCCTTAGAACACGCTGGCGAGCTGCTATTCGTCATTGAAGGGGATCAAACCGCGTTCCACATTGACATATTCCGTGCAGACGAATATGCCGGCATCGTGACTGAGTGCGTGTTTGGCAATATATCGCATCATGTATTACATTCCCCATCCCTGATCTCTTATGATTATACTCCTCGCTTGAGTTTATTTCTCGTTTGATCTTTCCTTCTTTGATCAGATATGATGATGGGCTGACCTTGAGATCCGACATGGCACGCACATACAGGACTGATGAGATGCGCCCTCAATGGTTTCGTACAGACGACACAACCCCACACAAAGCGGGATCAAGCGAGGACAAGAACACGTACCTACCAATTCCATTCGATCAAATGTGGGACGATGATGTTCATTGGTTCCCCTTGCTCCTGAAAAAGCAATTTTTTGTTGGAAGATCAGATTTCCTGCGGGATGGAGATAACTTTGTTCCCTGTCGTTGGTGGTTCGGTACCGACTGTTAGTAACTCCATTTGTGGTTTTTCGCTTGTTAGTCGCACCAGCTGAGAATGGAATTTTGTTTTTATAAGTCATTCAAGTTGTTAAGGTTGTAGCTATATAGAAACTCTCAGAATTTTGCCAAGGCATCCTCGAGCAGCTCCAATGCCATATTCGCAGAGCCCCATGATCCGATGAATCCAAATCCTCCGTGACTGATACGGAAAATAAGCACCGTCCTGGAAAATATTGCGAAACTCACCCATAATTATACACAACAGGAATCTTCTGCTCCCCTGGTTCGCCATCGAACATCTCGACCTCAAGCCGGATTCCACCATCCCTATTTGGTCTTAATCCCGTATTCTCCTCCACAATCAACGGGACGAGATCCTCTATTGTGGTTGCCCTCCTTTCACGAATCTCAGGCGGTGCCAATTCTGGGCACATGGCCAAGGTGCGCTCTAGAATGTCCTGAGTAGTTTCGGGGCGAATAGACGGGTCCCTGTGTTGATGAATTGTCTCAGCAACCGAAAAAACAAGGTTTCCAAGGAAAACACCCCAGCGACAAATCCCCCCAAATCATCCACATGCACACACAAAATACCTACCAATCCTCATATGCCTTAGTCCCACCCACAATGACATCGCCACTCCGTCTCGGAATGACATACGTCCAAAGCCCCTTCTCATCTGATATCGTCCTACTGAACCGTATCCACGGTGCCCGCAATAGAACCGTCTGTCCGCGAACAGGGTGCATCGCCTTGTCCTCCACTCCGCCCAAGAACCGCGCGCCGAGCCCCGCACACACCACGACAGCACCCGGTACTGTGGTACCATGAGTAGCACCCCTCCCCACGAACGCCTCCGCACCACCCTTCAGCAGCTGGTCGATGTGTTGCACAGCGCCGCGAATAACAACCCCGCCAGCCCGCACAAATCGAGAATGTAGGTACGCGAGGTATGTAGGCGTGTCAGTGTTCACGGAGTTGAACGTGATACCCGCTTTAGTGCCCGGAAGCAGCTCGTGCTTGTCCAAGGGTCTGTACTATAAAGAACAGCAAGAAAATCGTTAACTAACGCGGAGCAGTATGGGGGACTGGTTACATGCACCAGGGTACTCCTCTAATGGGGCTGGAATTCTTTCTCCGGCGTAGAACTCTGTTTGCTGAACTCGGAGGAAACAGTGCTCGGCTTCACTGCCTGGAGCGGAGAGCTCCCAAAACATGTCGTACGTCTCTCTATCCATACCTGTAGTTAACACCATACCGTTAGCATACACAACCACATGCACAATCATATGCGTACATACGTCTCTGCCTGGCGTCGTCCTTTGTTGCACCCGTTACATGTTGTGCCCCCTAAACACAGTATGGGACAAAACCTTATCAGTATAATGCCCCGCCCGAGGACATCGAGATAGTGTACGTACTGCATAGTGGCTTGTATAACGGATACTTTTGGGATCTGTGGGGAGGGTCTCGGCGACTATAGTCACCTTGTAACCACCTCGTTCTTGTATCTTGATGGCAGTAGAGAGACCGATAACACCTTTCCCCAGAACAAAGAAAAAAAAGAGATAAACATCAGTATGTATTCTCGTACGCGAGGACCACATTGACCATTCTCGGCCCCTGTGGAACATACCAGCACCCAATACAACAACCCACTTCTGCTGCTCGTTCCTCGTCATTCCAGCGTTTCAACCTTTCCAGATTTTCGAAAACAGTTACTTTGGATATCCTGACTTGGTCTCAAGAAACCGGAACTTGTAGAGATGACATACTTGGATCACAGCGTATCCTGTAATCCGACTCCTGTCATTGGATCCCATGGATCCCCTTTAATCTAGCAGGAATCATATGGTGGTGGTTGTCCCCCTACCACACCATCCGAGTTCTTCCCCTGTGACTGATCTCGGTTTTTAAATTTAGAAATCTACACTGGGGTTCAAAGGACTGCAAATGTACATGTGTGACCAATTAACGGAATGTCAGATTCTTTTATAATATAAATTCATCATATCAATTGATCAATCCACCACATTTTCCCCTTGGTATGCATGGGCTTAAGCTTTGACAAAAAGGAGTTCATCGGAAGCAAGAACGCAAGTTTGTTGATTGTGATTACGATTGCACTCAGTATTGCCAACGAGATGCATCCAACTGCAAATTTGAGATTTCCATACAGAGTATTGTCGACCCATTAGATACACACATTTTACATTTCACACTGCCCAAGTGCTACCACGCTATATCCTTCTACTTACAATTGCCTAAGCGCATCTTCCAGAAGCTCTACCGCCTTGTCCGCAGAGGCCCACGAAGTCTGGAAGCCAGTTCCACCATGTCTGAACAAAAAGAAAAAAGAACAGTGTTTGAGTTTCCACAGAAAAGAACCAAGAACACAGGTAGCATATTGCATGAGGCAGTGCACGCACCCATAGTTATGCACCACTGGTACCCTTCGGTTGTCCGGGCGACGGGTGTGCCACTCAACTTCAAGTCGGATTCCGCCCTCCCTAGCCGGGCGCAGTCCACAGCCTTCTTCAATGATAAGAGGAAGAATGTCACCCATTACCGGAGCCCGCTCAGCGCGTATTTCGGGCGGTGCCAGTTCGGGGCAGAGACGGAGGGCGCGTTCGAGGATGTCACGAGTGATTTCGGGACGCGGTACAGGATACCTGTTTACTCATTTATCACCCTGAACGCGAAGACATCACCAATTGAAAACTTACCAGTCGTTGGCATCGCGTATTCCGCCTACGACTACCTATCAAAAGTAATCGGGATATAGCCTATCAACTTTCATAAATCCAAACAGAATTGCACGTACATCTCCAGATCGCCTGGGTATGACATATGCAATACGACCCTCTTCCATAAGTGTTCTTCCACGATTGACCCAAGGCGCCCTGAGAATCACAGTCTGTCCACGAACAGGATAGACAGTAGTGTCTTCCACCCCTCCGAGTGAGCGAGCGCCAATTCCAGCACATATAATCACAGCAGCTGGAAGATCCCGCTGTGCACGCGGTGTGCCCAGAGAAGTTCTTTGCGCAGCAGCACTAACCAACGTCCCATTTCCCTGTACGAGCTGGTCCACATGCTGGATGGATGCACGGATGATGGTGCCCCCCGCCGCGAGGAACCTGGAAAGGAGATAGGAGAGGTATCTGGGTGTGTCGATCGTCACGCTTGTAAAGGTCGTGCCGACCTTAGCACCTTGGGGGAATGAATCATCAAGGGGGAGGCTTGTGTACTGTTTTTCTATGGTTAGTCTTGTGGTGGAAGGCAGAGAAGGGGAGAAGGCATACATCGGGCATGGTTTTGAGCTGGTCGTTCTCGCTTCGAGCCTCATGGTAGTGTTCCAGTTGGCCGAGTCGGAGGAACAAACCCTCTGTGGGCGCATCAGGCTCAGAGAGCTCCCATAGCTTCTCAAAGGTCCTCTTCTCGAGGCCTAAAGTGAATGTCCAGATAATTATCATCAATGAGATCATAGCTAGTTATTGATTACCTCTATGAAACTCATCCTGTACATCATTATAGACGTGATGCGCCCCCTGTACATAACTCACGTTATTACTTATTGTACCTGGGAAGTGCGGTGTTTGCTTACCGCCCAGTGACTGGTGTATCTGATCGACTTTGGATCAGTGGGGAAGGTTTCAGCGACGATGGTGACGTTATAGCCACCCCTCTCTTGGATAGAAACTGCAGTGGTGAGACCGACGACGCCTACAAAAAGCAATCAGATTCACACATATTAATACGGCGTAATATCGATCTCAACGCATATCTGATTACCATCGCGCCCGCCCAAGCGAGCGCTTCAACCCACAGCACCAGGATCACCTCTGTTAATCAAAAGATGCTTATCACTTACCAGCTCCAAGGACGACAATCTCTCTCTTCTGAGAAGCAACCGACATATCCTAGGTACGACAGATGGCACAACAGCGAAAAAGAAAAATCTCGGGTATGTCCCGTCAACCTGTGCGGCTGTGACTCGCATTCACTATTTAAGCCATTTCTCATCAAATTCAGGAATCAGATCAATCTGATCCCGAGGGAGGACGAGGGCATGAACGGAACTTCCGGAAGCAAGCAAGTGTGAGTGTATGTGGCTGGGTGTGTAAGCCGGAATTACGGTATGTGCATAGAGTACGGGTATACTGTAGTTGTTCTAGAAAGAATAAAATAAGAGTCTGGGCAATGAGCGAACGAGGTGGAAAATGACAGCAGCAGCAAGATAAGCTTCTTTATGATAAAAGCAGTCAGCATAGTCCCTCGTCAGCATAGTCCCTCCCACCCTCTGAGTCCACACCGAAGAATCAATTCTCTGCGTGGACGAGGTTAACCACTTCTATAAACCTATAAACAAAAAGAGAGGCGAGAGAATGTGACTCTCGACCTTTTACGGGCGTCCCTGTCCCGCTCTAGCTGCTTTTGTCACTCTCAGAGATTTCGTCCCAGCCCTCCACGACCTTCTGTTCCCTTCTCACCTTCTCCTTGTCCTCCTTACTCAACCTCTTTGCTCGAGCAAAAATGCCCACCTCTTTGTCTCTGATAAAGTTTACAATCACCATCGGCCACGATGGGTGCGAGGGTATAGTGTCGTAAAACTCAGGTGCTAGTGCCCGGAGCTTCGCCAGGCGCGTCCAGGGAATAGATGGGAAATCGTGGTGTTCGTTGTGATAGCCAACCTGTGGGGTCAGTCCTCAGCGTTAAGGAAAAGGGTCCTAAATGACGAGGGAAAAACTGTACATTATACGCGAGCACATTCAAAGGGCCATAGTAGCTGTATGTTTCCTGGCTTGAGCCGTCCCAGAGATAATGTTCAGCGATAAAGTGCCCCGCACACGGGTGCAAACTCCCAGCGAAGAAGCTACTCATGAGAAGGTAGATCAGCGGGCGCAGGCCAAAAGTCTTGACGAGGAGGTAATTTAAAACGAGTTGGACTAGAACATTGATGAGGTGCCACCGCGTTAGCGTCTGTACCCTGACAAAGGTCGGTCGGAGGGCGTAAAACAGGATCTGAAACGTGCTATCATTGACAAGCATTGAGTTCAGGTATTCGGATATGATGTACTAGGTTGGAAGCTTACGCAAAAAACACCTTTCCCAAAACGTTGTTCAACAGTAGCAGCTCTAGACGTGTGGGCAAATCCGTATCGATCCCATCTTGTCCCATAAACTTGTGGTGTTCAATATGGTACCTCTAGCCAAAAAGATCAAAATCAGCCAAAGCCCCCAATATCCAAGGATGCAGTCACTCACTTTGAACGCCGCCGCATACGGTATCCCAATCGGCAAATTCGCAAACACTGCAAGCGCCTTATTCATCCACACCCTCTTAAACGCTAAATTATGCGTAATCTCATGAATCGCCAAAAACAAATTATGGTTCGCCGTGCCCCCCACTGCATACGCACATCCCACGAACGCCCACGATACAGGGTGTGTCCGGCGCAGCGCAATTGCCAGCGCAACCTGCAGCGCAACCACACCCAACACAACGAACTTTGTGAGTGGTTCGTGCCCCATAAGCTTGGTGACTTCGGGATGGGCCTGCATGATTGCCATTCGCCGCGTCCGATGCGGTTCCTCCGTCATCAGCCACAGAAAGTCCCGTGGGTCCTGCGGCGGCCCAACATATTCATGAGCCGTGCTCGCGTCCTGCTCTTGCTCAGGTAGATACGTACGCCGCGGCGTACGCTTCCCCTCCACTAGCGAATCTGCACCGCCGAACAGGCTATAGTCGACAGCCATCAAGGTGAGTGAGTGTGGATAAATGAGAGAGAAAGACGCTTAATGGGTGGGTGGGAGGGAGGGAAATCTAAGGAATGAAGCGGCGTGTGGAATTTTTTTGTTCGGCTAAGTCACCCAGACGGACTTGGACGTTCACTCACGCTCGCTCAGGTTCAGGCTTCCCACTATTATGAGCTGATCTCAATGAAAATTATATTATTTACTTCAATTACATAACCCAGAACAAAATACAAGTACCGTATATATGAGAGTTGGCAAAGATACACAGATAAATATTTCATACTAGTTGTATATGTCCTTACCATATCCAAAATCAATCCAACAATCTATAAACCCATCGCTGTTTTGAACTTCAATGCTGCCGCCGCCTCCGTTCAATGTCGACAATCTGGTCAACCACACTGTCCCGAGCATCCTCAACACCATCTATGATACTTTCTTCAAACACCTTGTTGCCTAGACATCTCTTGAGCATAAATAATGGCTCCTTTTCCGCAGTGACAGGTGTCCGTCCAGGGCTCAGTGGAGGGCTCAACAGGCTCCACTGTGCATTGGACTGGAAGGCACGGTGGTAAAGGATAACAGCCATCAGCAACGATACGATTTCATCTTCTTCATCCTTCATCATGATTCGTTCGAGTACTTCATCACTAATCATGGCCCTGAGACTCCCACCACTTCCAACAATCTGGCACACCCGCTCACTGATTTTACCTAGCAGCGCAAGGTGTCCACCCAACTCAGCCGCGGCAGCAAACGTCTTGCGTCGATCCTCCTCTTCGTCCATTAACCCAAACTTTGCATCCTCCCGCGGCTGTCCCTCCACACACTGCACAAACGCAACACTCAGATGCTTCTTCATCCGCTCACGTACAAGGGCACCAGCGAGTACCCTTATCGGGGTGGGCTCACAATCGTCATCGATACCCATCCTTGCAACAGTTACGTTGGCAAGGCGATCAATCGCCTCGTCAACATCCAGATGATCCAAAACGAGGCGCTCGTATACAGCAACACGCGTTCCGACCTTACGCTGCAAAGACGAACAGACCGTCTTTGCCTCATTCCAGATAGAACGCGAGCGTGCACGTAACAGTGCTTTGAGCAAAGCTGGTCCGGAACTATGCAAAACCAATGACAGGGTACATAGATCCCCAAGCGTTGCAGGAGCTCTTGAAGAGATGGCACGATAAACTCTAGCACACATGTATAACGAAGCTATGTTCGACCGACTGGTAGATTCTAGGAGTATCTCAATCAGCATCGTGACCTCACGTAAAGCAGTAATCAAAGCCAATCACCTTGCTGTAACACAATCTGTTGTCCAACTTTGAGCCAGTCCTTTTGTTCAGATTTAGACTCTGCTCCGTTGACCGACTTTGATCTGATCCTCAGGAACGAATTTATCCAGTTTCCCTGTCCTCGTGGTTCTCCTACTCCCAACCAACCCATCACCATGCTCAATAAAACCAGCAGTGACACCGCTAGCTGAAATACTTGCGCAAACTCACTAAAGCCCCAGGTCGATGACGATGGCAATGGTACATGCTGCTGAGCAGCATCCGCAATACCAGTGACAATCTCGGGTGCATAAGCTAGAGGCGGGTGAGGGTTGAGGACTACACCCGAGTGATGATGATGGGCACCCGAGAACGAGCCCACATGGCGAGAGGTGAGCGGATAATTGAAGAAGGAAAACAGAGCGAACGTCGCCAAAAGGTACTGATGTCCCGTAGGCTGGTTTGCCATGTCCTGGTAAGTCTGTTGCTGAGGCGAAACCGAGGTGCTTCCATCCTGTTCCATGGGTGATTGATGGAGAGGCTGCTGTCCAAGACTTGAAACTGTAGACATAGGAAGAGGGACCTTCCGCGGACGTCCTCGCTTCCGCTTCACAGGAATATCCAGGGTCCCCATCTCACTGGGTGGGCTCGGTTGTTGCTGATTTGCCTGCTGATTCTTCTTGTCCTTATCCGCCTTCTTCCCTGCACCTGACGTCGTCATCTTCCCTCTCTTACGCTTGCGTCCACTCTCGCCCTCTTCATCGTCATCCTCTTCGTCGCTATCATCATCATCGACTTCATTATTAGCTAGTTCCTCAGCATCAAGCTCGTCGCGCTCCTCCCCACCAAACCTCTCACGCCATTCGCGTTCCCACTCACGAAGCAACGCGGGACCTCCAACGAGGCCGGCAACCAGAGCTTTCAACCCTGCCTGCTCAGCCCTTAGTCTTTGCTCTCGTCGCTTCAAGACCTTAATATATTCGACGGCCTTTCCTAAAACATTCGCTTTACTGCACTTCCTCGCGACTTTCACACCATCCACGTATCCACGCTCGTCGATAACATCTATCACTGCTCCGTCCTCCCCTGGAGAAACAATGCTTGTGGCACCAGGAACACCTTTGACCATAATACCACCCTTCAGGGCACGCTTAATTTTCTTGCCATCGGCTGAATCTCGGTCCTCTAGGACACGCAGAGCAGGCACAGCCATACGGAGACTTTGGATGCGAGCGTTCAGGTTGGTGCGGTAACGTCTCTCAATTGCCGTATGACTTGTCTTCGGGCGGGAAGATCCTTGGCTAGAGCCACTAGCACCATCGCCGCTACTAGATACGTTCAAGTGTGATGATAAATAGGCAGAACCTCTAGAATTTGCGGTCAAGCCAACAGGTATGTGGGAAGCAGGCGGAGGAGGAGTAGATGGCGGAGGAGTCGAGGCAGCAGAAGAACCAGCATATGAAGATGCCCCTGGACTGGAGGCCTTCACCTGACTCTGGGAACTCTGCCGTGGCAACCGAGGGATCGGTAGCTTCCCTTGAACAGGCGTAGCTGGCGCAAATATCGAGTCAAGATAACGGAAATTAAAGAGTAGAGTTATACGTACAGGGTATATGACTGCCAGTGCTCGATTGGCCATGGACGTGTGATGTCATTGGAACGGCAAGCATGACGCCTGCAGACTGGCGAACACGCTGGGCAAGCTCCTCTGCAGCATTTACAGGGAATGATGACTGTTGAGTTGGGACAGGTATTGATTCAGTGCTGATTTGTGAAGTTGGGAGGGATTTGGATTGTTGAGCAGGTGGCGTTGCCCCACCCGCAGAGGAGGAAGTATTCGAGGTCACGCTCAGCCGTCTGTTGTCAGGACTCGACAGTTGTGATGGCGTGGCGGATGCAATAGAGGGGGAGGAAGAGGAAGACGGAGATGACGACGAATCGGTAGTAGTTTGATCGAGATACGTTTGAAAAGAGAAAGGGAATTGTGTGGCCAGGACGTCGGTTGAGGGACCGGAGAAATATGGGTATTGAAGATCGCCAACAGACTGGTGGAACTTGGTTGGGTCAAAATGTAACATCTCTGGCTGGATACCAAATGTAGAGTTGATATCCATATTCATAGATAGGTCAGCAAATTGATCTGTCGCCAAGGTGCTCGAAAAGTCGAGCATATCAGAGTACATATTTTTCGCCGAGCTGTCCGCTTCTTGTGGGTTATTGCCCCACATCGACGCAACCTGAGACCAGTCAGCTGACAGGACAGAATTGCTGTCGCTCTGGGACGAAGAGGATGCATCGTCAATAGGCATGTCCCCCGAGCCATTTTGAATGGTATTGTGTAGCAGGAGATTTAAGGGGTCAGAAGGGTCCAAGCCCAGGTCTGAGGACATGTTTGAGAATGGTGTCGAGTTATCGAGAATGTACTCGCGTTGCTTTTTGAAGTGAGCGAGGTATTAATTTTGCACAGCCAGCGTAGGTTGCTGTAGGCGATGGTGGTTGGGGAGGTGCGCTTCGGTGGGACGACTTTAAAATCAAAATTCCAAGAGTCGTCCAATAACCGATCACGTGGCATAGAATCCATTCTAATTTCTTCCCACGCCGCCCGTGCAGAAGAATGTTACTGGACCCCCGCCCGAAGCCGCACTGCTTTATTCCTTGACATCAACAGCACTTCCGCAGTTTCTGACGACTTGGGGTGAAAAGACCAAGCATATGACTTGAAATTGCGACAAATCAAAAAGAGATGGAAAGTATTGTTGATTGTTTGTGATTTCTGGGGCATGATCATCACGTACAAACATGCGCCGTCCTTATAAACCAGGCGCGTCCGCAGGGTTATCACAGTGTAACGACGGTTAACGCCTTTTTCCTCTGCATCACCTCAGCAACGAATAAGGCCAAACTTTTTTCTTTAGTTTCCGTCGAAGAGCGTAATTTGGCTTCGCATTCGCTAGCGACTCTATGCTTCTTATGGAGCTATGATGGTTTTCTAGATAGTAGTGAAAGCTACATTTTTAAAAATGATATGCCCTTTAGCTTCAATATTCAATCGTTGATCATCAAGCTGAATAACCCATTTCATAACAATAATCCTTAGAGGTTGATGGAGATATGACCTCTCTAATTTAATATGGAGGTATAGTCGAGGTTCATCATGGCCGAGCAATCGAATAGAGGGATGGGATGCCAACAAAAAAATTATACAGGAGCGCATGACATGATACAGAACCTAACAATTTATGCTTTTGAAGCAGCAGCAGCAGTCTTTGCATCCTCAACGGCTTGGTTGACCTTCTTGCCATCCTTCCATCGGACACGAGGGGGAGGGGCACGGTTGCGACGGCCCTCACGAGATCGAACACGTACAACTGCGTATAATGACACTCCGTCAGCTTCTTGATAGTTTAACGACAAAGAAACTCACCGTGTGAGTGGATTGCGCATGACACGCAGTATGCGATTTTGATGTAAAGTTTCGGGACGGTGTACTCTGTGAATGCGTCTGAGATTCTAAAAAGAAAAAATCGAGGGACTTCACTTACCAGGGTACACGCTTGCCTCGCTGATGTCACGATAGGCCGCACTCTCCACCATGTTCCTCACGGTGAAGCGCTTGATTGCCTTGTCCTTTCCAACGCAACGAGAGCAGTTGGAGCAACGCATAAACTTGACGTGGCCGCGTCCCTTCTTGTTGCGGCCGCCATTTCTTCTTTTCTTCGTCTACACCAAAAGAAAGCACACATCATCAGTACCTCCCTTGGCACACACAAAAAGCACATCCAAATCTCAAGTAACACATCCGACCCCCAAACCACTCGAACCACACAAAATCTGCCACCACACCAGCAAAACAGGGGTCCTGGACGTAGAAATGGATGAAAGGGACTCACCATTTTGGCTTGTCGGTTGAGAGGCGATGTACTGGACAGCGACCGCAGAGATAGGTGATACCAGTGTGAGCCCGGCTTGGGAGTTCTCACGGTGTCAGTCTACCGCCGGCCGGCCGGAACCATCTTATCCTTGTCCGCCTATGGAGAGACGTGCTACTAGTACAAGAAGAATGTAATGTCAATGCACAGTACAATATGACCGCCCACTAGAGGAACCCCACTCATTTCGTTGACACATTCGGTTAAACTTTGGTTTGAACTCTTGAAAGTTGCAAGCTAGGGGGGGATTTGGCAGTGCTCACTGGCAGTAGCACACACATCAACCCATCACTCTCCTGAACTTGACATTTGATAAGCTTATCTAGCAATGACAAGACTGGTTACCTGCCTCCATAGGTCACGTCGGGCTTATTAACATGAGGTTATGGCCATTTGGAAACCATCCATGCAAAACATTTACTTAAAGCGGTGTCATCGCATGCTACATGTTTCTTGTCCAACAACCCAGGCGTCGCTCGTCGCTTGCATCTCGCCTTTCTTCTTTCCCCTCTCGCCTTTGGGCCTGGAGCTCTCCCTTTCCTTCTTTCAACAACCAGGTGGCTGGTACACTAACAACCTTCCCTTTCATTTTTTCTTGAAATTGGAGAATGTTTCGCCGAATTTTTATTGCTTTTGCTTGTTGTTTTTACTTGGCTCAGGCAGCCCCTACTGCAGTTGATAAGCCTACTGTCCTCTCTAATGCACGCCAGGCCCAGAAACTCAATCTGCAATTTAAATCGTTGAAGGCCACTGACCCTTGCAGTGCTGGTAAGTACTTTCTCCACTCATCTGCATTTTATTTTGGTTTTGTAACGGACTCGTTTGGTGCAATATAGAGGCCGAACGTGCCTGTATCTCCCGCTCGATAGCCGTCTGTAAAGGCGGCGCATGGGAAACGGCCCGTGGACGTTGTTCAAGGTCTCAGGGTTGCTTCGCCCTTCCTTCAATAACCTCTGTTGGCACGGTAAGTAGTCAAGAACTTCACTCTATTCTTTGTTTCTATCACTAAGAACCATTATTTGTATAGGCTGTAACATGCACAACTGAGGAGAATGCGCTAGCCTTGTTCAGCAACACCGGTGCCATAGGTGGTATCGACGGCCAGCAAAACTCTCCCTCTTCTAGTCAATCGTCTTCTGCTACCGACTGCGACGACTCGCTGACGACATCAACAACCGTGGAGACGCAAACGTCATCGTCACCGCCACCTGTGACAACTTCGATTCAAGAGTCATCTGTTCCACCCGCGGCGCCGACAGTGACCGGGTCGAGTGGTGGTAATGGGGTTACCACTACCGCTGCTACCATTGACTGCGAAGAGACACAAACATCGATATATATTCCAGAGTCATCTGCTTCGCCTCCAACGCCGACAATAGCCAGTGATGTTGCTAGTACCGCCACCACCACTGACTGCGAGGAGGCACAAACATCAGTATCACCACCACCTGTTACGACCTCAATTCCTGCGTCTGCTCCACCTGCAACGCCGACCGTGACTGCATCGAATGCTGATAGTGATGTTCCTATTACTATCGCCTGCGAGGAGACGCCAGTGTCAACATCATCACCATCTGCTACGGTCTCCGTCCCAGGGTCATCTCTGCCTGCAACTCCAACTCTAACTGCGTCGAAAGTTGATAGCGGTGTTACTACTATTGCTTGCGAGGAGACACAAACATCGGCACCGCCTGCCACGACATCGATCCCAGAGTCACCTATACCGTCTGAAATGCCAACAGTTATCCCCACCACTGCCATCACCAGCACCTTTGAGGAGACATTAACATCAACTCCAGCACCACCTGCTGCCCCACCTGCAACACCGACGGATGGTACTACCTCTTCTGCTACAAGCACCTTGGAAGAAGCACCGACGTCAACTCTAGCACCACCTGCTGCACCACCTGCAATACCGACGGATTTTACTACCTCTTCTGCTACAAGCACCTTGGAAGAAGCACCGACGTCAACTCTAGCACCACCTGCAATACCGACAGATGTTACTACCTCTGTCGCTACTAGCACCTTGGAAGAGGCAACAACATCAACACCATCACCGCCTGAGACGACCCCGACCCCAGAGTCGTCTATGCCGCCTGCAGAGCCAACTGATGTTACTACTATCGCCGAAACCACCACTCTGGAGGAAACAACACCAACACCAACGTCAACGCCATCTGAGACGACCTCGGTTCCAGAGTCAACGCCGACTGACGTTATTACTGACACCCCCGCCCCACCGGACACGACCCCAACTCCTGAGCCAACACCGACTGTAACAGAGTCGAGTGTTGAACAAGATGTTGTTATTGTTACTGATATCAACACCGTCACTTCCTTCACCACTAACGTAGTGACGGTGTTTGCACGTACTGCCACCCCAACGAGCAGCTTCACCGAAACACGTATCATTTCCCCCGCAGAGGCGTCGGCAATATTGGCTAGGTTAAGGTAATGGTAGTACCACTATCCGTTCTCACTTTTTTCTTGGTAGCACAATCAGCCATCTATAGACGAGTGATGTTGGATACTGCTTCTGCCTTGCAGAATAAATGACCCAGGTATAGCGCACATTCTCCTAAACACGATTGTACATGGTAGCTTCATCAATAATATATATCACTTACATCTCCACAAGAATAATTCAATTGAATCCTATGAACAAAGACCATAATACGCACGACTGGGGAGGTATCACGACTATAGTACAGAAATCAAGCGAGGACAGATGAAAGCCAGCGTCAACACAAAGCCATCTACAAACGAGCTGATAAGAACACGACATTCAGTCGTCATCATAGTTCTCTATCTCTCTTGTTTTCTTTTCTTGAGTAGACGAAGGCTTTGCCCTTTTCGACGTGGGCTTTGTGGATACTTTGGAAGCGGGCTTCTAGGGATGCTGTCAAAAGATGTTAACCAACGTGGATCAAGGTTACGCACCTTTCTCTTCTTTCCGTTTTGCTGAAGATCGTCTACGGCGGTACTTGGTTCGGCGTCTTTCATCGCAACATCAGTGTCATGGGCTTCTACCTCTGCCTAAACATCGAGACAAGCATTTATTAACGTTGTCTGAGGTAAATGGTAAGATCAACTTGCCTTCTTTTTGGATGCGGGCTTCTTTGGTGCGGACTCCTTTTCTGCTTTGGGTACTTTTTTGGGCTTAGCTTCCCTTTCTCTGCCATTCTTTTCTGTAGCGGGCTTGGGTTTCGCAGCAGTCTTTTTCGGTGGTTGTTTCTTGGGTTTTTCTTCCTCTATTTCATCTTCACCATCTTCATCCTCGGGAATTTCATCTAGTTCCCTGGTGAAGTCTTCCCCTTCTTCCTCGTCCTCAGAGGCCTGAAGGAAAGGTATCAAAACCCAAGCGGGAGAAAAAAATGGTCAGAAATGCAAACCTTCTTCTTGGACGCCCGTTTCTTGGGTACTGGCTTTTCTTTAGCAGCATCATCTTTCTTAGCGGTACGCTTAGCTGGAGCTTTCTTTGGCTTAGTCTCGGCCTCCTCTCCACTGCCTTCCTCTGGCACATCTGCCTTCTGTTAAAAAGATGAGATTGCAAGCAACTAATGGTTGGGAAACGAGATCAAGTACCTTGGCGCGAGGTTTTGCAGCCTTCTTAGGCTTATCATCGTCATCCACGCCTTCCTAGTGAAGGGTCAACCAAGACATCAACAGAGGGGGGTCGAACCATGACTACCTTGGCCTTTTTAGCCCTGGGTTTTTTCGGTTTCTCTACTGCTTCACCTTCGGCACCTTCATCTTTGCTTTTTTTGGCGGCAGCTTTCTTGGGAGCAGTTTTCTTTTTTGGTTTGTCTTCGCCTTCTTCCTCGGAAACATCTTCACCAGCACCTTCCTTTTTAGCAGTTTCTGGAATATCTTCTTCTGCGACGTGACCCTCTTCAAAGGCCGTGCTAATCCTCTCTTGGTCTTCAGGCCTCAGCTCATCATAGCCATCCAACTCAGATGGGTCATTGAATTGGCTCTTCATCTTCTCGATGATCTTCGGAGTGACACAACCCCAGTGTCTATACGTACTGTGGGATAGGACAAGCACACATCAATAGGTGCGTCCATTGCAGTGGGGACGTATTAGGGACGCGTCTCACAAGGACTGGTTGCCACGGAAATCGACGAGTGTGCCAAAACGAAGTTGCTGCTTGGCAATGACACTGCCTATTCATGCACGCGTTTAAAATACAGAAATAATAGTATGATGGAGTACATACCACTGCAAGGTTTGGGGCCTGATTAAGAATGGGGTCGGCGAGTGAATAGTTGATTATCGCGTGAAGAGTGAGGATGAGAAAGGAAAGTGAGAATTAAGACAACAAACCTTTGCATTTTGCCCGCGCTGTAGAGGCGTACTCGACGCGGTATCCAGTGGGTTTTTCAGACATGGAGTAAGGAAGGGGGGATGGAAGTGGAGAGGGAAAGAAAGAGATGTGGGTGGGGGGCTTGACGCGCCTCAGTCAAGTTGAACTAAAGTAACCACCAAATTCATTGAAAGTCCGCTGACACGACGCTTTGACCACCTTAATCAACAGAAATCTAGCCCTTTTTATTTCTTTTTTACTTATATACCTTACTCCACCCTTCCTCGCTTTGTTTACTTGTTCTTCTTGACCTGCTCCCATTGTTTCTACTGATTATTCAACAAGTCATTCATACAAATAGTCCGCTTGACCCTCTCCCATCCTTAGATCTAATCACTCCCTTACCTCATGTCTAGACCACCCTATTCTCTAATGGTTTCTGTATCCTGCGCAATAGGTCACTAGAAGGGCTGGCCACGTTCCTCTCGCATTCTATTACTATAAAGCCCGCTCCCCAAGGCATTATCGCCATCCGAGAGTACATTGGTCAATTGACCTCCCTGGCATATGTTTCTATTCGTGTCTCTCTAGGACAGTACATTCATCAGTCTATGTACACCTCTGCTTGTGGTGATTCTTTAAGCAAACACTCACCAAGTAGTGATATGCCGATGGCAAGGGCTTTCCTAAGATCCTTTAACCCAGGGTGCCTGGCACCTGGGATAGCATTCACAGACATGTGCTGTCTGAAAAGCGGAGCAAATACTCGGAAACGGAAAACTGGGTTTGCGGCATTTTCTTTTGCCGAGGGTCAACGATGTCATTCAACACGTTGAATTATAGAGCAGATTGAATTTGCATCCTGCAGGTGCAGCAAAACCTGGTGGGTGTGTGTATCTTGTTTATCATGACCTGCTCATTGGTGTAACCTTAAGCAGTAGTTACAGGGTCATTTTTCTTTCATGACAAGTGACCAGCTGTCATCATATTGTAATGATCTGCTGTATTTGAGGCTAGCTCATATGTTGCAATCAATAGTTCTTGCCTTAGGTACCAAGACTAACCATTGTCTTGAAAATTATCATCTAGTAGATGTATTTAACTGGTATGCATGCTACATTTGACTATTTCATAATGTATAATGTTATCATGCATAAATCTCATTTTGCATGACTTTTGGTATGGTCCCACATTGGGACTGCAATGTCCTTAACAAGTCAAGTGCTACCCTAAGTCAGGCACTTGTACTACTACTGTGTGTCTTGTATCTTATTCATTCCTGTAGTGTGTTGCTGCTACAGGTAGTCTACAATATAGTTGTTTGTTTGTCATGACTGAGTCTGTTGTTGCTACATTGACAAGCTATGTTAGGTGCACCTAAATGGTTGCATAACACTCACTTGCAAACTGCAGGGACATGCTGGAAGTTGTGTATGTGAGCCCCAAGGAGGTGCACCTATGTCAGAAGCTCACTGATAATGCTGTAGCCATGATCTGACAACTCCCAGGCATCACTCCAATGGTTGACAATGAGAGAGAAAAGAATAGATTTCAGAGAAGAGGAATGACTCTTGTAGCTACATGGTGAGGTAGACTATCAAAGAGCTAAGAAATACACTACTACAAACAAGGGATTCGAAAGAGACAGTAAAGTAAAAGGCTGGAGCAGGAATCGAACCAAGGGCTCTTTGGAGTTGTCCAAGATGTCCGACATCCCCAAGACTGTCCAAGAAGCCCAAGGCTGATAAGATAAGATAAGCAAAAGGGGAGGGAAAAAGGAAAAGAAAAGAAAAGGAAAAGAAAAGGAAAATGAAATAAAAGAGAAATCATAACAACCTAACATAGCTTGCTGGGGGCTCTTGTTACACCCTTCAGACCTCTAATGCTCAAGGTTCAACCCCTGTGCCCCTAGCCCCTATTTTCAACATTTTGACACTTTCTTGTTTATCCTTGTTTACTCAAATGCAAATACTGACTTGCTGCTACCTCTGGACAGCCATTTCACCTTTGTAGTCCCTCTCCTTGACTACTACTTTGAATTACTCTGGTCCCCAAGGTTCTGACTCATCTCTTTACTCATCTAACTACCAGGAGTAGTTATACTTAGGCTGCTACTTGTTTCATTGCTTTATTTTAATTCACCTTAGCTACCACTTTATGTATATAAGTAGTAGCTACTTGCCTAGGATTCCCTAGGCTTTCAATACAAGTATCCTTCTCACTCTCACTTTGCTCTCATTGTCTGAAGATCTACTTAGAGCATATCACTCTACCTGGTAATCAGACATATCTACATCTTATCTAAAGTGGTGGCTATCTTGTCATTGCCACTTGCACTGAGAGTCCTACACTTGGTCTTTGGCTTACTGCCTGAGCACTGAGATAGACATCCCTTACAGCTCTGCCCCCAGACCCCTGGCTATATCCCACTACCACAACTCTATGTTTAATCCCACTGCCCCATTCCATGTTTAGTTCACACAGGAGTAATTCTTTGAAATTTCACTTGTGACCTTCTATAAGTATGCTTCACATCACTATTTACTGTAACAACACTTCTGGATAGACTACATTCTTAGTAGTGATTCCTTGCTATCCTGCTATCCTGTATTGCTTTGATCCTATTTACTAAAGTAGCTCTGGATACTGCAACATATAACTGTCCATGTGTAAATACAGGTAGTTCCAAGTACAATCATACATACAGCATTTGAGTTATGTGTTGAAATGTACCTACAACATGTGTTACGCCCTCCAACCTTCAGTGCTCAAGGTTCAACCCCCTAAGTGTTAGAATAGCCGCCCTTAAGGCGCTAAAGTATCGGACCGTAGATAGTTATTAATAGTCACATCTAATTATAGCTAGCCACGTGTTGCCACGTGTCAGGAGTCCAGCCATGGACTCCCTGGAGATAGACTGCGGATATTCTATGAATATCACAATAGCGTCATGC
>KZ302095.1:0-58355 GCA_002554575.1 Amanita thiersii Skay4041 | reverse complement strand
ATGACCCGAGTAGTAGTCGAACCAAAGACCTTCTCAGAGTCATCCGAGATGGCCGAAATGTCCGACGTGCCCGAGTCACCGAGATTCCCGAAGGAAAAGGAAAGAAAAAGGAAAAGAAAAGGAAAAGAGAAATAAGATAGGCGCGGAGAAGATAAAAGGGAGTGCCTAAATGATTAGTTGGTGGGTGATAAGATAAGATAAGATAAAAGAAAAGTGAGAAAGAGAAAAGATCATAACACACTCGGTCATGTCGGACTCGTCGGACATCTCGGGTGGCTCCCAGAGGCAGTTGGTTCAACCCCTCCTAATGTCATTCTTTATCACTCGGTTTATAGTCGTCGTTTATAGTTGTTTACACCTTAGCTTCTAGATAGTCTACCTCTACGTGTAGCTACAGAAGTCGTTGTCTCTCCTCTATAAACCTCTCTCTTCTCTCATCTCCCTTCGTCGTCTTATTGTGGGTTGATACTTGAGAGAGAGTTCGGATCGTGGCACAAGGGCTATTCGTGAGCTTTTGACAGTTTTCGATGATAAACATGAAGCATCGGAAGATGCAAGGATCTATGGTGGTTTTGTCTGGTTGATCATTGGCATTAAGATTGAGGAAGTTACAGTTTCTGATCAGGGCATGAGTTAGACAGTTCCTTTCTTGTCTGGAAAGGAAGGATGTTTGTAGAGTATCATTGAAGAGTTCTCTTTCCTGATCTGTGATGTGTACACCGTACTTTTCCAGTAATGATTTGCCTACGATCCATATGAGGAACCAATTTTCCCTGATTTCAAAGAAACTATTGATTGTGGCTTGTGATGCATCTTTAAGAGATCCCATGATATAAAGTATAGCCTCATGGAATTCTCTTATGAGTAGGATTCATTCATGGATTCCCTCGATGTTACCATTAAGAGCATGCATGAAGCGATTCCTATCTTCTGCGGATAGTTCCCAACCAAGGTGGTTTAGGAGAGGTTCTCCTCCTAGGACCCAGATGAAGTAGTGATTCCTTATATTGGATAAGAAATTTATCCTTGTGTATCCATTTAGTTGAATGCAAACAGCATAGACTCTTCGAATATCATCTGACCAATGGTATATTGTGAGGTATCACAGGACAACTAATGGAAGGTGCTCAGCAATTTTGAAAGGGATGCAATTTCCATTTAATGAGTGTTGAAAATGGTTGTGTTCTTTATTGGAAATGGCCCATCCATATTTCTGAAGAAGTTCAGCGCCTCCTCGAAGCCAGGTGAGGAAATGGTTTTTTGGATCTTTTAAGAGTGGTTTCCTGAGTTCTGGGTGGTATTTGAGATTGCAATTGAGAGTTTTGATTTGGTACGCATGACTCCGTGCATAGTCCTGGCGTCTTTTGAGACGAAGATCCTCATATTGTTCCTTTCACTTTAAGTGTTGAAGGATATTCCAAGCCTCATCTTGTTCCTTTTGTGAGGCTCTTTCCTTGGCTCTCCATTGGGCAATCTGTCTATTACGTTTCTTGCTTTCCTCAATAAGATGGCGACAATAAAGATAGACATGGTTGCCCATCTTTATTCCATTGACAAATTCTCGATAAAGGTGAATGTGATTGTCATGATAAATGGGTGCCTAAACAGAATGCAGTTGGCCAAGAGGACAAGGTCTGGAGATGGTTGTTTTATCAATTCGCTTAGGCGACGGTTTAGGAAGAGTAGGTGACTCTTTATGAAACAATCGCTTAGCATATGAATTGATATTAAAGTTCTTTGATTGAACTTTATGGATTTCTTCTATAGATAGTTTGTAACCAGGGACTACAGTATATAGAAGAAACTGGTGCCATTGTTGGGCTGGGTCTTCTTTACTTTCTTGAAAGGGAAACGGTGCATTTTGAGGTTCGATCTGAAACTAATTTCTTAGTTAGTGATATGTTTCTCTTTTTCAAAGAAAGCCAGTGATTAAAAAGAAGAAAATGATAATTTTGAAAATATAATAACTAAACTAGTTATTGTTATCATTATTTTCATTTTCATTTTCCTCCAGAACTCCCCACTCTCCTGCTACTCCCATGAAGCCTCCTTGGTTTGGCCAGCTGTGGACATTGGAGTAGGTGGTGGCAAACCTATCGTTCTGCTTCTTGACCAGCTTTAGTTGTTCTATAAGAAATTCAACTATTTTACTTTCCAATGCAACATGTTTGCTGCATTCAGAAAGGTAAAGGTACTCTGCCCCAACCAGTTGAACTGGGAGGCAGGCGAGCTGGACCATGCGCATGTTGTTGACATGTGATGATAGGGCGGAGACATCCTGCAGAAGATTCTGCAGGAGTGGTCTTGCAGTGATGGACTCAACAAGTCCATTAGTGGTAGATTCTGGGATTGGAACCTCAAAGTTGTGATAGGAGTTGATGGTAAAGGAAGGCATACCAGTGGATTTGTGGTAGATTTGTTAAGATCTGCAAAAAATCCTTGGTCAGTGCCAGGGTTGCAATTTAAACACTGAGTAAGAAGTCCCTAGTCTCAACAGGAGGCACAGCGAGCAAGTGACTTGCTTACTGTCCCTCACAATCCCAAGCTCCTTCAGAGTGAGGGGGACGACGAGGCAAGAGAATTTCTTCTCTCAGTTCTCCCAAGCTACAGGCTGCAGGGCCCATAACCTGTTGAGAGACTGGCTCCCAGAGGGAGTTGCCCAGTCCAGAATGCCTGTGCAAAGCGCTAGGCTAATCCCTAGGGGAAGCTAGTAGCTAGGGAGCTAACTTACTGGTTAGTTAGTTGCTTGTGCTACTGCTAGAAGCTCTGTAAGAACTTGTATTGCTAGGATGCTAATCAGTCCTCTTTTATACTGTACAGAAGTATGCGCACAGACCAATATTCTACACATGTTTCTACCTGGGGTAGCTGTGCATTACTGCACATGATGTCATGCTGATATTCATAGAATATCCGCAGTCTATCTCCAGGGAGTCCATGGCTGGACTATCGACATGTGGTTAGTTATAATTAGATGAAGCTATTAATAACTATCTATGGTCCGATACTTTAGCGCCTTATGGGTGGCTATTCTAACAATTTTTACCAAATCACTTTCTCACTTCAAATTCAAAAATTTTTGTTCTCTACTTGGAGTTAACTAAAAGTTTCTCGCTTGAGGGGGAGTGTTGGAGTACGAGCTCGCACACAACTAAGTCTGTGTTTGTTCTTGTTTTGTACCTAACCTTATCTACACAAAAATTTCCCACTCACACCTCAGTGTTTCTGTTATCACTGAGATGTGAGTATATTAAAATCTCTTTTACGTACAATCCTAACTTTATCTTAGATTAATATTATCTTAGGTAAATGATCAATATATACAGTGTTTCAGTTATCACTGAGATATTAATATTATCTTAGATTGCTGCTAACAGATTGCCCACATCGTATCTGATATGACCTTCTCACACATTAACCCCGCTAATTTGTAGTAGCAAGCAGTTGCCCATGGGACCAAAGCAGTCCATCCGATGTGTGATAAGGTCGCCTTCACACAAAAGAGTACCACAGATACTCATGCGAACAGACAGGACATATGCAATAAATGTTGGCAGCAATCTAAGATAATATTAATATCTCAGTGATAACGGAAACACTGAATATATTGATCATTTACCTAAGATAATATTAATCTAAGATAAAGTTAGGATTGTACGTAAAAGAAGTTTTAATATACTCACATCTCAGTGATAACGGAAACACTGAGGTGTGAGTGGGAAATTTTCGTGTAGATAAGGTTAGGTACAAAATAAGAACAAACACAGACTTAGTCGTGTGCGAGCTCGTACTCCAACAATAAAGTAACCTGAGAATCTTTGCATTTTAAAGTCTCGGGCGGCCGTGGCTCATGAAAAGTTCCGTCTGGACCGTTAGACAACGGCGAGCGCAGAAGCCAGATGATCATGGTGATTGGGCTTCCTTCTGCTCGATAGCTAATTGCGAGATCTCTTAGCTTCTGGGTAGTAAGCATGGCAAGCTTCGTTCGCTCAATATCAACCGCCATCTGTCAATGGTGAGGCAAGTATTTCCGTACTAGACTCCAATTGGCAATGGTGACAGTAACATCTAGTTCTTATCATGGCTAACAGTTCTGATTGGGTTATAACGTTATCATATCTAAAGTTGTGACCGATTCATAACCGATCGGTCTTGCAAACCCCCGACATCATAGACTAGCTTCAACGCCTTAAATACGACCCATGAGTTGCCACGAAACAACTCTTGCATTGACACAAGTTGTCCTTTCGCCTCAGAATGCTGTTTACTACACTGCTATTAGTTGCAACAGCTTCTGCAGCTTTGGCTTCTCCTCTTGAGTCCAGGGCCTTGCCTACTCCTATCCCCGCTTCTACTGCTCGCACCTACCTGTCCAAATGTGCACTGCATTTATTCTCTTAAATCGTGTATTGGTCTGACTTTTTATCTCTTCCCAGTGGTCGTTGAAAATGAAATTAATGATCCCCCTTATAGTCGCTCCCTCTTTCCTCATTGGACACAAGGTCTATATCCTATCTGTCAAAGTCTTTACGTACTCACCTTCCCATAAATAGTCTCTGGAAGCTGTAACACCAGGGAAAGTGGGTCCTTTGGAAGCTTCTTAGGCTGTGGATAGATTAGAAGGCTCTTTTCTAGCTGTCTTGAAACGGGATGGTACAGACGTTGTCACTGCCAGGGATTGCTCTCCAACTTCTGGCCACTGGGTCTCGCCTTACGATAATGTAGCTACCAACTTGGCAAGCGATCTTGACATTGTACGTCAACTCACCATCAGTGTCATGATACTCATCACTAATATATTTCCCATTAAACAATGGACTTTAATAGGACCATGTCGTTCCTTTGAAAGAGGTGAACATCATTGAAAATCTCTCCCTGAGTTAACGACCACTAGGAACGCTGAACAAAATTTTTTCTTTGCCTTTTTCCTTTATGCTCCCGTAATTCAGGCTTGGAGATCTGGTGCTAGATTATGGACTACCGCTCAGCGACGGGTATTTGCTAACGATTTAATCCGTCCGCAGCTTGTGGCTGTAACTGACGAGTGCGTGTATCATCCTTGCCTATCCTGTTCATTACGCTTTACCAAGTTTTACGTTAGCCTTAACCAACAGAAAGGTACATAATCCAGCTTGTGCGCACAGGAAAAGATCTCCTAATACATTATTCCGCCCCTCGCCCCCGTGCAGGTGACAAAGGTAGGGTCTCTCTTGATTTGCCCAATGATCTGTGAGGTTGAATTCGCCAACATAAGATCCGTCCAAGTGGACGCCCCCTCTGGCCAGCTTCCACTGTACCTACGCGCGTGCATGGGTCCACGTGAAGCACTTTTATAATCTCACCGTAGATACTGCCGAAAAGGCTGCACTCAGTAGAATCCTCAACCGTTGCTAGATATCAAGGGCTCATGAGGGGCCATAAGAATGTACTTATCCGGAAACGTATCACTGATATGGATCGAAAGTGATTCAAATTGACTGCCAATGCGCATGGCTATAACGATGAGCTACACCATTTCAATGTTTACCCAGCCGCTTTCCATGGCTGTGACGTTCACCTCGATGCTGTGCAGCAACATGAGTTGTTGTGTGTGATTGATGGGATTTCGTATTGTATATATAGAGGGTGAGTCGAGAAATGTTTTTTGCCCCTGTTCCATCTCTTTCGTTTGCGCACCTCGCCGAGTTTTTATGCTGGAATGGCCCCGGTGAGGATAGAGTAGTAGTCAGTAGACACATGCAAACATGGGACAATAACCGACAAACAGTGGCAATGCTCTTGTTTCGAGGTCCCTTGCATGCACTCTCAGGCTGCCGCGTACTGCCGCGCCACTGAAACCTTGTATTCATAACATCAGATCCTTCTCCAAAACTCGATCCTGAAAGGAATGAATGGCACTTGTCTCGGCGTCTCTCTATTCCCGCCAAGAGCGATGATTGTCACTGTACGATTTTTCCAAACAAAGTCAAGGAACAACAGAAAGTGCAAAACAGCATACTGTCACGGTATATCCCGGGCCTTCCTATCCCCATTTCTAACAATAACGCGACTCTGCGGTATTAATTCGCGCTGTCACCCATTCAGGGTGGGGACGATATATAGCTTCCCAGATCGCTTAGTCCAGAATTGTGATATTCGCCTTTCAATATGTCCCCAACTGCCAGATTCACCAGAAAGCCGTATGATGGCGATAAGCGCAAGCTCGTCATCTCAATTGATATCGGGACAACCTTTAGTGGTGTCTCCTATACGTTACTTGAACCGGGTCAACCAAGCCAGATTCAAGGTGTAACCCAGTGCGTCGTTATCTTACGATATCATCCTGTGCGGCTCATGATCCGATGAATACTCAAGGTATCCCGGGCAAGATCATATTGGTGGTGACTCCAAGATTCAGAGTATAGTGATGTACGACAAAAACGACAAGGTTGTCGCTACTGGAGCTGAGACGGACAGACAAGTATTTCCAGAACTGCAGGATATAGAGGGACTACAAACGGCGATTTGGTAATTACAGATGTCATATAACTATGGTCAAATACTAAAGACAAAGCTCAGGTTTAAACTACATTTACGACCACCACATCTGGAACGTGAGCATGAATCCGAGGTTGATAAACTCCCCCCATTGCCAAAGAACAAAACCGCAATTCAGATCTTTGCTGATATGCTGGATTACTTGTACAAGTCAACGAAGAAATACATATGTGAACGACAAGGAGTGCCTCTGTGGAATTCTGTAGCATCAAATATTGACTTCATTCTGAGTCACCCGAACGGTTGGGAGGGAAAACAACAAGCTGAAATGCGTCGTGCAGCGATCATGGCCGGTTTGGTGCCTAATGAAGGCGAAGGACAGAAACGTATCAGCTTCGTGACCGAAGGTGAAGCGAGCCTTCACTTTTGTCTCAACAAGATTCCAGATGCGCTCAATGACCATGTACGTGAATGATTTTGGTTATCGTCTTGGACTAGCTTCTGATTGAAGTGAGATAGGCCAAAGATGGAATAATGGTAGTGGATTGCGGAGGAGGAACCCTTGATTTCAGCACCTACACGCGTACATCTGATTCGTTTGAGTTCAAAGAAATCTCGCCAGCAGAATGTGTGTTATTCTCCGATGAAGTTACATAGGCACACGACCTGATTAGCATTGTAGGCACCTTCCAAGGCTCGATGTTCGTGACAAACAGAGCCGGTGAATTCTTGGCTAGTTAGTTTTCTTCCTTTCATTTCCTTTCTAGAGTAATAACTGTTTCCTTGATACCAGAAACCCTCCAAGGATCGAAGTATGGAACGGAGGAGGATATCGATGCGATGGTGAACATCTTTGACAAGAACACGAAGCCGAGTTTCAAATCGACTACGAAGAGCTATTGGATCAAATTTGGTCGTGCAAGTGATAATGACCCCAAGTATGGCATTCGCTCAGGTACCATCAAGCTAAATGGGTCAGTACATTCTCATCTTGAATCCTCACACAAAATAAACAGTAGAAAAGCACGGATATTGCAACGTTATTTGAGCCTGCAGTCAAATCAATTATCAAGGTCGTTGAAGACAAGGTCAAAAAGTCGACCATTCCAATCAAGGTAGGAATTTATTCAGTGCATATCATATTCTTTTCTCACCATTTACGTAGGTACTCTTCATGGTTGGTGGTTTCGCCACGTCAGACTACTTATTCGAGACACTGCAAGACCACTTTAAAAAGAGTGGAATTTCAATGTTGAGACCTGATGCATACTTGTGAGTCGTGTGTATGGAAAATTGCTAGCTGTGTTGTCATACTCGTTCAGGAACAAGGCAGTTGCTGAAGGTGCTGTTTCGTACTATCTTGATCACACTGTCAAGCACAGAGTATCAAAGTATGATTTCGGGATACCTATCAGTGAAGTATACAACCCAAACAATCCGGACCACCTCGCCCGCCAAAATTATACTTTCCCTGTTGCTTCTGGTGGTCGTTGGATAAGCGGCGCGTTCTCTGTGATTTTACACAAGGTGGACACCTTTCAGCGCTCAACGTCTTTCAAAAATCTGTAACACTCTTGACAGAACACCACTGTGTCTGAAAAGACGGAATATAGACAACCATACTATGTTGAACTAAGCACCAACGACGTGAAATCACCATGGAACGAGACATGCTCCATCCAGTGTTATCGAGGCCTTGAGGACCAGGCTCCAGAATGGATTGACAAGGCGCCCAGTTAGTACGCTAACATTAACAGTACTTTCTCACTATTCATTGCATTTTTTTTCTTCAGATCTTTTCACTTATCTTTGTACCGTAACGGCGGACGTGTCAAATCTTATACGTTCATTAAAGCCCATTGTCAGCAGCCACGGAAAGACGTATTACGTTCTAAACTTTTCCATTGTTTTGCTGTTTGGACTCACAGAACTGTATGCTGAGGTCGCTTGGACCGAAAATGTGAGTAACTTGATGGTATCAAGAGCCTACACCGAAAACTGATATTATCATGCGCTTAGGGAGTAGAGAAGCGGTAAGTAATAGCGCGTTGATGGTATCCTCACTTTCTTCTCATCATCGAGCAGCGGACCAGCAGTTATCGCATATGACTTTAAGAAGGATGATAAGTGATTCGATTGTTCTCGTTTGTTTGTATCTTCAACGTCTTTTGTATCTTCTACCATTCTTCAACTTGAACTTGAATGTATTGTATTGTACATTGAAGTCGCTGTGAGCACAAGGCGCTATATGTTGCGGCGATTAAAGGAGAAGCCCCATGATGGGACCGCAGCGAAACTGCTGCTTTGTTCAATAGACCAAAGTGACTGCTATTGGGTTTGACTCTTGTGTGATTCTCAATCATGATATTAGTTTGTCATAAGGTAAATATATGTAAGCATTGTGTCACTGCCACGGCACCGTTCTTGGTCACAGGTTCATCCAACTTCCATTAAGCCGCGTGCTGCCACGCTGCCTAACTATTGAAAGCAATGAATGGCAGTACCAAGATACCTGTCTCGGCGTGTATGTATTTCCGCCAAGAGAACAGGATGATTGTCACTGTACTGATTGACAGGGCGTTCAGGAAGTACAAAACAGGATATGTCCGGGTGTTCTTATCCCCATATACAACAATAACCTGATCCATGTGCAATAATTCGTGCTGTCACCCATTCAAGGTGAAGATGATATAAATTTCCTGATCGCAAGTCGTAGAATAGCTGATTTTGCCTTTCAACATGTCCCCACCTCTCAGATTCATCAGGAAACCGTACCAGGGTGATAAACGCAAGCTCGTCATCTCAATTGATGTCGGTACCACCTATAGCGGTGTCTCGTATGCGGTACTCGATCCAGGGCAGCCAAGCCAGATTCAAAGTGTAACCCAGTGGGTGACGATCCTACCATACCTACTTGTCGTTCTATTGATACTACTTGATAAATGATTCTCAAGATATCCTGGGCAAGGCCACATCGGTGGTGACTCTAAAATCCAAAGTGTAGTGATGTACGACAAAGATGACAAAGTTGTCGCTGTTGGGGCCGAGACGGATAAACAGGTTTTTCCAGAATTGGGGGAAATAGAAGGGTTGCAAACGGCAGCATGGTAACTCCAAACAGCATTTGCATCGCAGGTGAATCCTGAGCGAAAAAAAAATAATTTCAGGTTCAAGCTCTATTTCCGACCACCACATCTAGAACGTGAACATGACTCAGAGATCAAGGATCTACCCCAACTGCCGAAGAACAAAACTGCAATTCAGGTCTTTGCCGACATGCTCGCGTACTTGTTCAAGTCAACTAAACAATATATACGTGAACGACAAGGAGTACCCTTTTGGAACTCGCTGGAATCGAGCATTGACTTCGTTTTGAGTCATCCGAATGGCTGGGAGGGGAAACAACAAGCTGAAATGCGTCATGCAGCGGTCATGGCTGGTTTGGTGCCTAATGAGGATGAAGGACAGAAACGGATCAGCTTCGTGACCGAGGGTGAAGCGAGCCTTCACTTTTGCCTCAACAAGATTCCGGATGCACTCAATGACCACGTAAGTGAAAAACCTCAGTTCACACCAGAGCTGGTGTTTGATTGAGACGAGATAGGCGAAAGATGGAATAATGGTGGTAGATTGCGGAGGAGGAACCCTCGATTTCAGCACATACTCTCGTGCTTCTGATTCATTTGAGTTCAAAGAAATCTCAGCACCAGAATGTGTGTCATTTTTCGATGAAGTTATATATGTACAGTACATGATCTGATCAGCATTTCAGGCACCTTCCAAGGGTCCATATTTGTGACACGCAGGGCGGGTGCTTACCTGGCAGGTTAGTTTTCTTCCTTTCCCTCGTTTTCTAGAGTTATATATAACGTTCGCTTGATACCAGAAACCCTCAAAAACTCAAGGTTTAGAACGAAGGGAAATATCGACGCGATGTTAGACATCTTTGAAAAGAACACGAAGCGGACTTTCAAGTCGGTTTCTAAATACTATTGGATTAAATTTGGTCGTGAAGATGACAATGATAAGGATTGTGGGATCAACTCAGGGATTATCAAGATACACGGGTGAGCACGTCGTTCTTATAAGTCCATACCTAACACGAACAGTGCAACAAAGCGAAAAGATTGCAACCTTCGTTCAGCCCGCGGTTGATTCAATTACCAAAGTTGTTGAAGATAAGGTCAAGAAGTCCTCAATCCCAATCAAGGTATGAAATTCCGTCGTTGATTTCGTCAAACATGGCCCAATGTTATTTTCACCATTTATGAAGGTACTCTTCATGGTTGGTGGTTTCGCGACGTCGGACTACTTATTCCAAACTCTGGGAAACTACTTCAAAAAGACTGGTATTACAATAATGAGGCCTGATGCATACCTGTGAGCAGTTCAGGCATGAGATAGCTAACTTTTTAATGATATCTGTTGCAGGAACAAAGCGGTTGCGGAAGGCGCTGTGGCGCACTACCTCGATCGGACTGTCAAATCCAGAGTATCGAAGTATGACTTTGGGGCCTACTCAAGTCAAGTATTCAACCCCGAAAACCCTGATCATGTTGCACGCCAGGACCGTGCGATTAGTGTTTCAAATGGTGATCGTTGGATAAGTGGGGCGTTCTCTGTGATTCTACCAAAGGTCCGTGTCTCTGAGCGATTTAACGAATCTCTAAATTTTATCTTGCAATTTTCTTGACAGAATACCACTGTATCAGAGGAAAAGGAATATAGACAATATTACTACCAAGTGATGAAAGACAACAAGGTAGAAAGAGCATGGAATGAGTTTCGCACTATTATGTGTTATCGAGGTCTTGACGGTCATCCTCCGGAGTGGTTGGACAAGGCCCCTGGTTTGTGCATGGAAATCGAGCTGTTTTCTTGCTAATCACCACTCACTGTGATTCTTTCAGACCTATTCGTTAGTCTTTGTAATGTGAGGGCGGACTTAACAAATATCGCGCGCTCAGCAAAGTCGGCTGTCAGCCAAGAGGGAAAGACATACTATTGGTTTGGATATGAGATTGCTTTGCTGTTTGGACTCACGGAACTGCGTGCTGAGATAGTTTGGAAGGAAGATGTGAGTATGCCAGTCATTTTTTGAGGTTCAAGAGTGTGGAATGAGAACTGATCTTATGATGCGCGTAGGGAGTAGAAAAGCGGTAAGCAATAGCACGTTTACAGTGTCTTGGCTATCTCCTGATCACTGAGCAGTGGGCCAGCAATTGTTGCATATGACTTCAAGAAGGATGATAAGTGATTTGATTGTTCTCCTTTGTTTGTTCTTTTAAATTTTGTATTTCCTCCCATCTTCAACTTGGACTTGTATTGTACATTGAAGTCGTTATGAACACATGGCGCTATATGTCGCGGCGATCAAAGTGTTAGCTTGTCATGATGTAAAATATCACAACAAACAGGGGCAGTGCTTTTGTTTGGCTCTGTGAGGTACCTTTCATCCTTTTCTGATCACGGGTTCATCCAACTCCCATTCAGCCTGGTAGTGCCACGTTGCCTGACTGTTGTATTCTAACCTTGGAGGCTATCCTGAAACGAATCATTGGCAGTAGCACGATACCTCTCTCGGCGTGTATATATCTCCGCCAAGAGAACAGGACGTTCACCATTGTACTGATTGACAGGGCGTTCAGGAAGTACAAAACGGGATATATATATGTCCCAGGTATTCTTATCCTCATATACAACAATTGCCTGATTCATTTGAATTCGTTTTGTCACCTACTGTGGGTGAAGATGATATATAAATTCCCTCATCGCCAGCCATACCATAGTTGATTTCGCATTTTAATATGTCCCCACCTCTCAGATTCATCAGAAAACCGTATCAGGGAGATAAACGCAAGCTCGTCATCTCAATTGACGTCGGGACCACCTATAGCGGTGTCTCGTATGCGGTACTCGATCCAGGTCAGCCAAGCCAGATTCAAAGTGTAACCCAGTGGGTAATCATCTCACGATATCCTTGTCATTTTACTGATGTCATTTAATGAATGTTTCTCAAGATATCCTGGGCAAGACCATATTGGCGGTGACTCTAAGATTCAGAGTGTAGTGATGTACGACAGAGATGACAAGGTTGTTGCTGTTGGCGCCGAGACGGATAAACAAGTTTTTCCAGAATTGGGGGAAATAGAAGGGTTGCAAACGGCAGCATGGTAATTCCAAACAGTCTTTGCACTGCACCTGAATACTGACTGAGAAAAAAAAAACTACAGGTTCAAACTGCATTTCCGACCACCACATCTAGAACGCGAACATCAATCTGAGGTTGGCAACCTCCCTCCATTGCCGAAGAATAAAACTGCAATTCAGGTTTTTGCCGACATGTTGGCCTACTTATTCAAGTCAACTAAACAATACATATGTGAACGACAAGGGGAACCTCTCTGGAACTCTCTGGAATCGAGTATTGACTTCGTTTTGAGCCACCCAAATGGTTGGGAGGGGAAGCAACAAGCCGAAATGCGTCATGCAGCGGTCGTGGCCGGTTTGGTGCCTAATGAGTATGAGGGACAGAAACGGATCAGCTTCGTGACAGAAGGTGAAGCGAGCCTTCACTTTTGTCTCAACAAGATTCCAGATGCACTCAATGACCATGTAAGTCAATCACCTTCATTGTCATCTAGGACATTTGACTGAGATGAGATAGGCCAAGGATGGAATAATGGTGGTGGATTGCGGGGGAGGAACCCTTGATTTCAGTTCCTACACGCGTGCTTCTGATTCGTTTGAGTTCAAAGAAATTTCACCACCGGAATGTGTGTCATTCTCCGATGAAGTTATTTACCCACATCATCTAATCAGCACTGTAGGTACCTTCCAAGGTTCTGTGTTCGTGACACACAGAGCCGGTGCTTTCTTGGCTAGTTAGTTTTCTTTTTTTTTTTTTCCCTACAATTATTGACAACGTTACTAGAAGCCCTCCAAGGATCGAAATATGGAATGAAGGACTCGCAGGACCCGAACAACTCAGAGTATATTGATGAAATGGTGAACATCTTTGAAAAGAACACGAAGCCGAGTTTCAGGTCGGTTTCAAAGACCTATTGGATCAAATTTGGTCATGCAAGTGACAATGATCCAAAATATGGGATTCGCTCAGGGGTCATCAAGATTGACGGGTGAGCTTCTCCTAATAAATCCTCGAATATAATGAACAGGGCAAAAAAGCAAAGAAATTGCGAAACTGTTTCAGCCCGCTGTTGAGTCAATTATCAAGGTTGTTGAGGACAAGGTGAAAAAATCTACCATCCCAATTAAGGTATGAAGTCTGTCATTGATTCCGTCAAATAGTTTTTCATCACTTATTTAGGTGCTCTTCATGGTTGGTGGTTTCGCGACGTCAGACTACTTGTTCCAAACACTGGTCAACTATTTCAAAAAGACTGGAATTACGATAATGAGGCCTGATGCATACCTGTGAGCAGTTCAGGCATGAGATGGCTAACTTTTTAATGATATCTGGTACAGGAACAAAGCGGTTGCGGAGGGTGCCGTCGCGCACTACCTTGACCGTACCGTCAGGTCCAGAGTATCGAAGTATGATTTCGGAATATCTATGAGTGAAACATTCAACCCAAACAGGCCGGAGCACATTGCTCGCCAAGACCGTGCTGTTTATGTCGCATCCGGTGACCGTTGGATAGGTGGAGCGTTCTCTACGATTCTACCGAAGGTTAGTGTCTCTGAACGATTTAACGAATCTCTAAATTCTATCTTGCAACTTTCTTGACAGAATACCACCGTAGCAGAGGAAAAAGAGTATAGACAATATTACTACCAAGTGATGAAGGATAACAAGGTAGAAGAATCATGGAAGGAGTCGCGCACCATTATGTGTTATCGAGGTCTCGAGGACCATCCTCCGGAATGGATGGACCAAGCTCCTGGTTTGTGCATGGAAACCGAGCCCTTTTCACTACTCACTGCCATTCCTTCAGATTTATTCATTCAGCTGTGTACTGTGTCAGCAGACTTGACAAATATCGCACGCTCTGCAAAGTCCGCCGTCAGCCAACACGGGAAGAAGTACTATTGGGTTGGATATGAGATTGCTTTGTTGTTTGGACTTACGGAACTGCGTGCTGAGATAGTTTGGAAGGAAGATGTGAGTATGCCAGTCATTTTTGAGGTTCAAGAGTGTGGAATGAGAACTGATCTCATGATGCGTGTAGGGAATAGAGAAGCGGTATGCAATAACACGTTGAAAGTGCCTTGACTTTCTTCTGATCATTAAGCAGTGGACCAGCAATTGTTGCATATGACTTCAAGAAGGACGATAAGTAACTTGATTGTTGTCATTTGTTTATGATATCTTCAAACTTCGTATTTCTTACCATCATGATTTTCAACTTCAACTTGAATATATTATATTGTACAGTACACTGGGGCCGTTGTGATCACAAAGGCGCTATTTGTCGCGGCGATCAAAAGAGAAGTCCTGTGATGGGATGCCGTGGGACTGCCGCATTCTTCGATGATCCGCCCTGGATTAAAGATTATTGTCAATCACTACCACGAACGACCATTGTGGGTATGTTCGGGTTAACTATCAACTGACTTGATTAAAAGGGTTGTTCTGATTGGTTCATTGGAGGGTATTATTGTGGGGTATTACGGTACAAAGGCCACTCAATTATGCAGTCATGAATTAAGAAACGGCTTGTCGTGAGACAACCGAAGGAAGTTGCCGCGCTTGGGGGCATTTCATCTCCATTGGTGCATTAGTGGAGCCACCACGCCATGTTCTGGAATCACGACCATTGATATACTGATGGCGAAGAGGGGGAAGGCGGCCCCTTCTTCTGACCACATGTTCTTACCGAGAAAGTACACTCCCCTCTCAGCTGGCCTCTCCCTTCCCGTACTTCTGATATAAAAGAGATGGATGGAATGGAACAAATAAAATACAAAATTGCTGTACCCTCCATCTCGTTATCGAGCCATCATGAGCACAAACTATACCCCGCTGGAACAAATCCCAATCGTACGTTCTTTGTTTTCTTTGCTTGTATGAGGCGCTGTGTTTCCCCTTTCCCTTGGCCGGTCGGGGGTTAGGGGGAGAGTAGATTGACACGAGATAAGTGCGGAGTGATAATAATGTTTTGTTATACTACTTGTTTAGATCCGGGATGAACTTCGTGCGACCTTTCGCAGTGGACGTACACGTTCTTTGGAATGGAGACGTCACCAGTTACTTCAACTCGCCCGCATGGCAAAGGAAAATGGAGATGCCCTCGCAGCTGCCGTAAATGCTGACCTTGGCCGCCCCAAACTCGAGACGTTCCTGGGCGAAGTGGGACCAATCATCGAGCGATGTATGATTTGTGCAGATAAACTAGAAGAATGGACGAAGCCTGAGCGAGTCGAGGTGCCAGATTGGATGAAATTGTGGAACCCTACGGTGTATAAAGCAGCGAAGGGGACTGTCCTGATCATTGCGTGAGTTTGGGCGGACCCTTTGATCAGAGTTATCTGTCATGTGAGGGATCGAAGCTAATTTGATTATCTTTCCGTTTGATGGGTGGGGGGGGGGGGGGAATGCTTATCTAGGCCATGGAATTACCCAATGATATTGAGCCTCCAACCCCTATATGGAGCTATCTCTGCTGGGTGTTGTGCTGTTATCAAGCTTTCGGAGTTGTCACCAAATTATTCGGCGCTGGTTGCAGAGTTGTTACCCAAGTACCTTGACTCGTCAGCCTATCGTACAATCCTCGGTGCTGTGCCAGAAGTCACAAAGACACTCGAGCTGCAATGTGAGAATAAGTTCATTTCGTGCCGTCAAATTAAATGTGGAGCTAATAAATATGCTTTTGACTCATAGGGGATCACAGTTAGTAGTCTAAACTAATGAGTCTGGAGTTCATTAAAAAAAAAAAACGAAATGCGCTGTCTATAGTCTTCTATACCGGCAACGGCAAGGTTGGACGGATCATTGCAGCCGCCGCTGCAAAGCATCTTACGCCACTCACGTTGGAGTTGGGAGGCAAATCACCAGTTATTATCGATAGGGACTTCGATCTTCGTTTGGCAGCTAAACGTATACTTTGGGGCAAGACGACGAACTGTGGTCAGGTAAGTTGGCTGCCTCCCCCTTTGCTTCTTATTGCCTCCTGAAGCTTTGATGCCCACGTTGTATTAGATTTGCGTCTCCCCCGACTATGTTCTTATTCCTCGTGACAAGCAAGATAAATTTATCGCCGCGGTCAAGGACGCTTATGCGGAGTTTTACCCACAGGGAGCGCTCAACTCTGACTCATTTGGACGGGTTGTGACAGAAACTCACTTTAAGCGCTTACTGGGTCTGCTGGAGAAAACACAAGGACAGATCGTGTTTGGTGGCAAGAACGATGGTAAAAAGAGAATAGAGCCCACAATTATCAGAGATGTGAAACCAGGAGACGCGCTTCTCGACGAGTGAGTAAATTCATATCTAGCTCTGGCTCCATAACGAGATGACTAACGAGGCGTTTAGAGAGCTGTTTGGGCCTCTCTTGCCCCTTGTCCCTGTTGATACACTTGATGAAGCTATTGAGTATATCAACACCCGGTTAGTGCCATTCAATGCCACATCATGATACTCCATTGTGGTCTGACTCCAGGTGCCAAACAGGGACCACGCACTAGTGCTGTACGCGTTTACTGAGAACGAAGAAGTCAAGAAGAAAAGTAAGTTCTGCGCAGTATCCACCTGGGTGAATTAATCTCTCTTTTGCCATCAAGTCAACGAGAACACGACGAGTGGGAATCTCGTATTCAATGACACTTTCATGCAACTAGCGGGTAGGTCGCGATTGTATTAGAGTGACTATATAGTCCCTCACACTCTCACGCCTTCTTCAAGTCAATGAGCTTCCCTTTGGTGGGGTTGGGGAATCCGGATGTAGGTTTCTTCCGTGCCGAGTTCCTGGATTAAGCGGCTGATTGGTGAACATCGCCTATGTGTCTGTGTAGATGGAAGACAAGTGCTCAAGTTCAGCTGTGACTTGTTCATGTATCAACGATCCTGTGTTGACATTCCTCGGGCGTAAGCTCCATTTTTTCCAAGACGACGTTCTTGCAAAGACGCTTAATCATCATTTCAGGGCTGAGCCGGGTCTCGAAACTCGATATCCGCCGTACACACAGGAGAAATTTGAATTCTTCTCGGCCCCTGCCAGAGTGGAGATACCTAATTCGAGCGCGCCATAGATGAGCGGATATTAATCTGGGTCCAAGGGGGGTAAAGGTGGATCAGTGGAGGAATTTTGATTAGTTAGATCTGACAGATCGCCAGTTCGGTAGAATACAGATAAGCCAGTGCCATTAGTGTGCCATTACATAAGTTAAACCCTAACCCCAATACGGAAGACCATTTTTTGATAGAACTGTCCCATCACAACAACCGTCTCATTATTATGTTTCTCTCTTCTTTTCCTTCTCATCTTCATATACCGTCCTCAACGTACACAGAGAAGCATTAAATGCTCGAGGATCCGATAAATGGAAGGCATGTGCCCTTTCGTAACTCGCTAGGAACGCCCCCGGTCATCTAACTCTTGGCTCTAGTTTCACCCAGGAGTTTCCCCACAGTCTCAACTCGAAAGAGATGGCGACCAAGACGAAGGAAGGTGTCTACCCAGACTCCAGCGACACCTCTACCACGTCTCCAGTTCATAAACGGTTGGTCAGTCTCTCGGGGTTGAACAACGGCAAAGGCTATCGACGCGAACGCGCTAAAGAACTACAGAATCTATCTATGAAAGATTTGATTGAACTAGTTATCCAGGGCGAATACAAGGTTGAAAAGACAGAAAAT
Source organism: Amanita thiersii Skay4041 (assembly GCA_002554575.1). Taxonomy (NCBI): domain Eukaryota; kingdom Fungi; phylum Basidiomycota; class Agaricomycetes; order Agaricales; family Amanitaceae; genus Amanita; species Amanita thiersii. The sequence continues at coordinate 40,060 of KZ302095.1, read as the reverse complement.
CAACTACAGAAAGTTGTTGTAAAGTACAAGGAGCAAATTGAAGCCGAGCAGCAAGCGTTGGAGCAAGCCAAGCAGTTTCGAACGAAAATGACGCAAACTGTGATTGATTCTCAACAGGAAGCTATCAGAGCAAGACAAGATATTGCCCAGTATAAACTTAGGCTTGAGAATGCTCAACGTGAAATGTGCGTTTTGTGGAGCCTAAACGTGTCGAACTCGATTGATGACTTCTTTTTCTTTTTTTTTATAGAAAAAGAGGAGTCGAAGTGGTTAAAATATTGGAAGATAACAAGGAAGAAATGGAGCATGCTCTGCAACGTGCGCGGGAGAGAGCTCGTCACTATCGGGAGAGAACGGCCATCCAGCTGGCACGCGAGCAGGGTAGACGGATAGGCTTTGAACAGGGGTTGCAGCAAGGCCGGTTTGCGGCGCAACAACTCAGCGAAGTACAATCGTCACCGGAAAACCGCTTAGAAGGTGGTTCCCGGGATAGGGCGCCTGGTGTCAGACGCGCGCTTACACAGGGCCCAGAGCAGACCAGTTCGTCTGGTACTGCTTCACAGGCAGCTTCTCCACCCCAACGTGAGATACCTGGTAACAATCAGGAACGTCGACGTAGCACACGTCAGAACTCACTTGAACAACCGCGAAGCGTGTCTGCTAGCGTTAGGGACCGTCAGACGCCAACAAGGCGCTCTTCTGCTGACGCGGCTTCTGTCAAACAAAGCAGTAGGTTGACAAGGCGATCTTCTGCTGATGCAGCCTCAGTAAAACAAAACACTGCTTTATTGCCTTTGGGATCTGGGCAGAATGCTTCGACTTCTGTTACAGAAATTGTTATACCTTCAGGTTTTGCTCAGAAGACACAAAGTGACAGTGGGAGATCTAACAGGTCAAGGAAATCGGAATCTCGTCCATCTATCCCGCCACCTGAGGCATTCACGAAGACTCAAAGCGAGGGCAGTGGGTCCAGTGGATCAAAGAGCTCTACGTCGCGCCCTCCAATCCCCTCTGCAGAGGCATTCGGACGCACACAGAGTGACGGAGAAAGGTCTATCGCGTCGAGAACGTCGCGTCGTTCATCAGCGCCTGATTCATCAACTCAAGAGCGACCAAAGCTGCAGAGCCAAGACTTGATACGAAGCATTCCAGTGCAGGAAATCCGTCCACTTAATATATCTCATGACAAAAGGCCGATTGTCCCCCAACAACCGAAGCAGGCCAATACGGTGTCCCAACACTCATACATGCCCATGCCTGCTCCACCAGCAAGTGCTATGCAACCCGTACCAGGCTCGAGGGTGTTACAACCCCGACCCCCAGCACAGCAGTTCGCTGATCCATATTATCGACCCGATCTGACATCAGATCTGATCTCAGAAGTGTCTACTTCTCCTGCATCTACAATGACTGGTATTGATATTGTGACCTTTAAGGAGCCACCACCTGAAAGCGGCCCAAGTCATGCAGGAAGCACCAAACGAGGGCGTGAGCATTTGAAGGCGCCAGGCACGGGGTTGCATCCTATTCCTGAGGATGTGGCTCATTTAGGTAGCAGAAGTGCAGGTCCTGTCCCTGTGGCAGCGCCTCCGAGCGCATCTGCCCCCCTCTGGTTCACTAACCCACCTTTTGATATTACCCTCCGTTCTGCAGAGGACGTCGCTAGGCCTCCTATTCCGCAAGTGGACATCAATCTCTTAAGTCCGGGATACCAAGCAGAAGATCCACTGCGCTCAGCAAAAAGTACGACAAGCTTTGATTCAAGGCAATCAAGTGGAAGTTTGCATTCGTATGAAATTCAAGTTGTACCTCCAGTACGTTTCTAGCTTTCTCATGTGATTATGTTACTTGGTTCTAATCAATTATGACGCTCAGTCCCAACCTACCTCCCCAACCAATCATGAATCGACTAATGATGATATACACTATCTTAGTCCAAACCGTCCTGCAGCACCCCTCCCGTCTGTAGGGCCTTCAGCACCCGTTACTTCGGATCCACCTGAAACGCCTGTACTTCCCGTGCGGCCAAGAATAGTACCGATATCCCAGCCTACGTTGTACGGCACTCCTGCTACCCACCCAGCAGAGATACTTGCAGGACCGTCTGTGCCACGCGGGGCTCGTCTTGCTCACATATACGCCGAAGCTCCAACGCCACCTGGGTTTCAGTATCCTATACCATTAGGCGCTACATCTGGAGGAGGGCCAATCGGCAAAGGAAAGGATAAGGAGCCCCCAATAGAGAGCCCTACTTCGACCTCCTCCCAGACATCAATAACCCGACATCACCAACCCGTTGCTGGATCTCACAGTCCCGGAAGTCTCTATGCAACCTCGTTGGGGTACGGCTCTGGCGGTGTTGGCGGCAACTATCATGTCCACGTGGGATCTGTACAGGTACCCATGAGCCCCGGGAACTTTCAAAGTTCCCCTTTCAGTGGTGGCTCACCTGGACGAGAGTTAGATTCAGGGAGCAGCGATTACTCGTTTGACTCTGCGACGAAACGAAATACCCAGATGAATGCGCAGCTGTATGGTTCTAAAAAAAGGTGGTGAACGGGCATGAATTATGTTCTCTTGTTTTATTTTGTTTGTCTATGTGGGCGTATGATGTGATATCTTCATTTTTTTGTTTTTTTTTGTTGGTTTTGTCCTCAAGTCCCTCATGCATGTTCTCTCTTTCTTTGTTGTTGTTCTTTTTCTGTTGCTGTCATTATTTTATTCTAGTTTGGGTTTATGATTAGTTTTCGTTTTATACCTTAGTTGATGGATAGTTTCTCGTTTTGTTGTAGGGTGGTGGTCTAGCATATATACCTGTGTTTCTTGGCTCTCGAGAAGGCTACCAAGTAGTCCATAATCAAACTTGAATATATCATGATATCTTCATATTGGTTACATTTTACTGAGTAGACGGGTCATATCAAGAAACAAAATCAACGTGACCCTCAACTTGGTTCAACATTGGAAGTCGATGATACCTCTTTTACTTATCGTCTTTCCTGAAGTCATACACGACAGACGCCGGTCCACTGATCGGAGTTCAGAAGACACTTGCAACGCTACTATGGCACGACTGCTTACCGTTTCTCCACCCCCTAAGCGCATAATGATATCAATTCTCAGTGTAGGCTCTCGACACCATGAGGGTACTCACATTTTCTGTCCAAGCGATTTCAGCATCCAGTTCAGTAAGCCCAAACAGCAGAACAACGGAAAACCTAAGAATATAGTATGTCTTTCCTTGTTCACTGACAATCGGCTTTAGTGAGCGTATGAGGTTTGATAGGTCTGCCGTTACGGTACAAAGATGAGTAAAAAGATCTGGAGCAAAAGCCAATGAGGAGTGGGAAATTAATTTGGCTTCAGTGTACTAACTGGGCGCCTTGTCGATCCACTCTGGAGCGTGGTCCTCAAGACCTCGATAACACTGGATAGAGCATGACTCGTTCCAGGGTGATTTCACATCGTTGCTGCTTAGTTGTATATCGTATGATCGTCTATATTCTGTCTCTTCAGACACGGTGGTGTTCTGTCAAGAAGGTTACAGATCTGTGGATTATCCGTTGATCACTTACAGACACCCACCTTCGATAGAATCACAGAAAATGCTCCACCTATCCAACGATCACCAGACGCGACATAAAAAGCACGGTCTTGGCGAGCTATGTGCTCTGGTCTGTTTGGGTTGAATGTTTCACTGATAGGTGTTCCGAAATCATACTTCGATACTCTGGACCTGACGGTACGATCAAGGTAGTGCGCGACAGAACCCTCCGCAACGGCTTTGTTCCTGGACAAGTTATAATTAGAGAGTTAGCGACCTCGTGCCTAGAGTACCTACAAGTATGCATCTGGCCTCATTATCGTAATCCCAGCCTTTTTGAAGTAGTTGTCCAGAGTTTGGTATAAGTAGTCCGACGTCGCAAAACCACCAACCATGAAGAGCACCTTCATAAATGGCGAAAATAACCTTGACCTATGTTGACGGAATTGATGAAGGAATTTCATACCTTCATTGGAATGGTGGACTTTTTGACCTTGTCTTCGACAATTTTGATGATTGAATCAACCGCTGGCTGGAAAAATTTTGCAATCTCTTTGCTTTTTTTTTCACTGTTCGTGATATGTGCGGACTTATGATGACAACGTGCTCACCCGTCTAGCTTAATAGTCCCTGAGCGAATCCCATATTTTGTATCATTATCACTGATACGACCAAACTTGATCCAATAGCTCTTCGTCGTCGACTTGAAACTCGGCTTCGTGTTCTTTTCAAAAATGTTCACCATCTCATTGATATCTTCCTTCGTTCCATACTTTGATCCTTTGAGGGTCTCTGGTATCAAGGAAACGTTGTCAATAACTATAGAAAACGTCAAAAAAGAAGAAACCAACCTGACAAGAAAGCACCTGCTCTGTGTGTCACGAACACAGAACCTTGGAAGGTACCTACAATGTTGATCAGATCATATGGGTAAATAACTTCATCAGAGAAAGGCACATTCTGCTGGTGAAATTTCTTTGAACTCGAATAAATCAGAAGCACGCGTGTAGGAACTGAAGTCGAGGGTTCCTCCCCCACAATCCACTACCATTAATCCATCCTTAGCCTACCTCGTCTCAGTCAAAAGTCTTGAATGACAATAAAATTGATTCACTTACATGGTCGTTGAGTGCATCCGGAATTTTGTTAAGACAGAAATGAAGGCTCGCTTCGCCTTCGGTCACGAAACTGATACGTTTCTTTCCCTCCTCTTCATTAGGTACCAAACCAGCCATGACCGCTGCATGACGCATTTCAGCTTGTTGTTTCCCCTCCCAACCATTCGGATGACTCAAAACGAAATCAATACTCGATTCCAGAGAGTTCCAAAAGGGTACTCCTTGTCGTTCACGTATATATTGTTTAGTTGACTTGAACAAATAAGTGAGCATGTCGGCAAAGACCTGAATTGCGGTTTTGTTCTTCGGCAGTTGGGGTAGATCCTTGATCTCAGAGTCATGTTCACGTTCTAGATGTGGTGGTCGGAAATGGAGCTTGAACCTGTAGTTTTTTTCTTGCGCTCAGTATCCAGGATGCTAGGCGCGGTGCAGATGCTGTTTGGAATTACCATGCTGCCGTTTGCAACCCTTCAATTTCCTGCAATTCTGGAAAAACCTGTCTATCCGTCTCGGCCCCAACGGCGATAACCTTGTCGTTTTTGTCGTACATCACTACACTCTGGACTTTGGAGTCACCGCCAATATGGTCTTGCCCTGGATATCTTGAGAAACATTCATCAAGTGACATCAATAGAATGACAAGTGGATATCATGAGATCATCACCCACTGGGTTACGCCTTGAATCTGACTTGGCAGCCCTGGATCGAGTACCGCATACGAGACACCGCTATAGGTGGTACCGACATCAATTGAGATGACGAGCTTGCGTTTATCACCTTGGTACGGTTTCCTGATGAATCTGAGAGGTGGGGACATGTTGAAAGGCAAAATCAGCTATTCTACGACTTGCGATCAGGAAATTTATATCATCTTCACCTTGAATGGGTGACAGCACGAATTAATACACATGGATCAGGTTATTGTTGAATATGGGGATAAGAAGGCCAGGGACATCTTCCATTTTGCGCTTCCAGTTGCTCCTATAACTATGTTTGGAAGGCCATATCCATCAATTCAGTGACAATCATCATTCCGAGACAGGTGTCTTGTTACTGCCATTGATTCCTTTCAGATAGAGTGTCTAGAGAAGCCTCTGATGTCGGAATCCAGTAGTTCGGTGACACAGCAGTGCGCGACTTAATGTCAGTGAGAATGGCTGCATGAACCCGTGATCAGAGAAAGGGACATCTAGAGCCATTCCGCTGATTTTCAAGAAACTTGGCTTCCCACCAGTTGTCTGTTCCTTCTTCTCCTCATTTCTTAGCAATAGATTCACGTCCTACTGCTGGGGATCTGCATCCTCCCCCTTCATGGAGTCCTCAGTGGGTGTCCCACAGGGTGATTGTCTATCACCCATAGTGTCAGCCCTCTTTATTTCTTTTATTCTTATTCACCATTTTCCCATCCTTCCCGGTTCAAGAAAACGGGTTCTCTGCTTTGTTGATGACGGAGTCTTTTTCACCTCCTCTTCTTCTTTCGAAACAAACGTTAAGATTTTACAAAAAACGTTCTTTGAGATAGAGTACCTCTTCGGAAAAATCGGCATCCACTTGGAAGGCGACAAAACCGAAGTTCAGCACTTCTGGAAAAAAAACCTGGGCCGTCGGGGCAAACGCCTTGTCATTGAACCCCTCCCAGATCTGGAAATCATTGTCAATGGATCCCTTTTTACAGTCCCCCGGCGGGAGGACTGGCGTTATTTAGGTTTCTTCTTCGATTCTTCTTTGTCCTTTAAATATCATGTTAACTATTATAAAAACAAAGCATTTAGTACACTTTTTGCCTCCACGGCACTGGGCAACTCAATCGGTGGACTGGGCCCCTCCCTCAGAGTACTCGTCTTCAAGATGTGCGTGCGCACAATAATGGCCTATGGTATGCCTTTATGGTACATGACCGACAAGACCAATGGCTCCGCCCCGCTCCTCAAGCAGCTTTCCCGAGTCCAATCTGCCTCGCTGTGGTGGATCTTGGGCGCCTTCAGCTCTTCCCCCATCCAGTCCCTGGAAGCCATCTGTGGCATCCCACCAGTTTGGTGCTGGGCTGACTATATCTTGCGCAACTGTTCTGCGAGACTTTCCCAGCTCCCGCATGAGCACCTTATCCATCAATCCATGGCCCTCCCCTTCGCCCGAGGGGAGGGAAGCCTCATCAGAGCGAGCGGGGATGACCGACTCCTCTTTACCCGCCTCACCAGGGTGACAGCGAGAATGAATATTGAGCTGATTTATTGTTTAAAAAGGGAATAAGGGCCGGGATATCAGTATCCCATTATGTTTGTGACAATTCTTGGCGGAAATACCGAGACGCCGAGACAGGTGCCATTCATTCCTTTCAGGACTGAGTTTTTGGAGAAGGCTCTGATGTAGAAATACAACAGTTAAGTGGCGCGGCAGTGCGCGGCAGAATCAGTTTATGGCAGAATTAGAACATGTGATCCCAGAACCACTGTCACTGTTTGTCAGTGTCACAATGTGTTACATCATGACTTACCCTTTGTGGTGAAGAGTGAGGACATGAGCGACAGAGGAAGTGTGTCAACGAGGGAAGGAGAGTCAAGTGACAGAAAATAGAGGGAAACAAAGAGAAGGCGAAAAGTAGACGCATGAAGAGGGAAATGGGAAAATGAAAGACAGAATCAGAAGGGGGGCCAAAAAACATCATCATGATGTTGCTCGACTCACACCATGCCATATATACAAGGTCTATCTACGATGAAATGTCAAAAAAAATTCGAGGCAAGAAAAACTATCTGTCATCGCTACAATCCTAGTGAGGACAGTCACGGTCGAAAAAATCTACAGTTGAACGGAGAAATCAGATCAACGAATGACACACAAGTAGCGAGAGCTCAGCATGTTTACCGTCCCCGCATGATAACTCACATTGCTGTGCATCATCAATCATCAAGGTGAATGCTACCACAGTTGAGAGTGGCTGGGCGAACATAGGCCCATCGTCATGGCCACGTACATTGGCAAGGCAGTAAGCGAACTGTGGTTGCAGGGACTTGACCTATACCCACGACTTCAAGCAGATCAGATGAGACAAAACCTGTTTGGATAAATAGCTGGGAGCAAAATCGTGCGCCGGGGTTAGCGTGTCTTTGTCTGGAGGCCTAGATGGGTCTTCAAGTTGGTGCCAAACCATGATACTGTAAGCGCACACTTGAACTTGAAGAGTGTTATGACCGTGAGAATACGGCCGCCGCTATATCATTTTCTGGTGGTGCCGTTCAACTGCCAGTGATCAAGTTGATCCGAGGCTATGTTCGACGGGACTTCCACTGCAAGTGTATCGCCTGAAAGTCTAGCGTATTTACCCCAGACGATAAACGAGAAAACGAGAAATGAATGCCAATTTCCGGTCGCTCTCCAAGGCACAGAGCAAAGGTCAACGATCGCTATACGTTTCGACACATTCCCGGTACCAATGGTTAAATGAGGGCCAACAAGGTACTCGTTTTGTCATATCTACAAAGGCCACTCCACTGGCAGTCAGTCTATCTCTTCAGGGAATGACTGTGCCAGGTTGTTCTTGATTCCTAAGTGAAGTCCCGAAGGCAAGAAGGTCGCGGTATATAGCCTGAGAATGCTCACAACAAACACTTTGCTGACACTACATTCGTCCTCATAAACAATGGTTGTATGACACCGTTGGAGTGGCGAGGGGGCACGGCGTCATAGGAGAACGAGCCCAAGTTTGGTCCGAGCCGAGTTTGTTACCAATCTCGCATAGACAAGCCAAACCCCGCCGAACATGACAAGTTATGACAACGACTGCCAAGTTGACGCACCACGCATCCCGGTCCGAGTATCCCACCGTTATTTACTGGTGTCAGTCAGAGAGAGGACTGGACCGTGGCGAGGTGGAATTGGGTGTTACGGCGACAAATTCCAAAGAAGGTGGAAAACAGGTGGAAAGTTCCTGCTGTGGGTTTATTTTGGGTGTGTACCATTCTGATATGGTTTTCTGCCAGAGAGTGGCCTTAGGTAACCTTATTCAGCACCCACGACTGAATGATTGTGTATTTTCTCGAAGTGCTTACTTTGACCTATACAAAGCACAAGGGTGCCTCTCTGTCTGCTCACACGAATGTAGCTGAAACCAACCCACCTCGTGAAGTGCACGAGGCAATGCAACGTGCACTCGCACATTTTTCAAAAGCTGAAAGGAGTGGTGATAAGTCACCTTTACCGGCCGACATTATCCGACATTTCCATTCCTCGTGGTCTTGTTCAGCTCGTTCTATTTTCACCCTGATTTTCTTATAGTGAGTCCAGCCATATAAAGGAAGCATTGACACTGCATTGGTGCCGTTAACCTTGATGTTTTTTCCTTTGAAAAATCTGTTGATTGGGCAGTTTGACTATCAGTCATAGATTGGACGGGAAATAAGGGGGATATCACGAATACAAAGCACCCAACGTGAGTTGCCGGACGGCGGCAGATGGCATCACTGATCAACCAATGGAACGCGGAATTGCGGTCCAATGGACAAACTTGCTATTAAGCTTCGACGAGGATCCAGGTCTGTTTATTGCACCGGATTGGTCAGTGCAATACATAACCTGTCTCCAGCTTTTATTGAAGCGACCAATCTTCCCACAATATTGACATGCCTGTCTATCCGTCAGAATTCAGTATTCAGCGCCGTGGGTAAAATGAATCTTATTGGCCAATAGGACATTACGGACCAATGATAAACCCGATTATGACGATAATGGCGAGGGGAAAATTGACCTTATTTGTGCAGGATAACAGGCCATTGGCTGTGGTTGTCACAAAACAATCAAATATTCGACACTCTCGAAGCTATCTCGTTCTCAGAGACGCGTGTTACCCATGCTTTATTTTAATTTCCTGGAGCGACCTCGAACTTGTGGTTGTGCTCTAGATACAACTCACCACGGTTCAAGCGGTTCCAAGACTCCGAGTCGTACCAGCTCAGCGGCAGCTTCATGAGAAAGATACACTGTCGAAAAACGTATTTAAGCAGTCAGATAACTGCTACTTTCATCAGTCGAAAAGCAACAACCCTTCTACTGCACTCCTATCACAATGCACACTCGCATCGCTTCCCTCTTCTTCTGCTTGTTCTTTGCCAGCTTCGTGGCTGCCACTGCAGTCCGTCGCGACAACCCCCATAACCAACAGCCTACTGAGAGCTGTACCACTGGCTCTCTCCAATGCTGTGACTCAGTTCAGGACGTAGGTACCCAATCTGTAATGGGTGGGATTAGTGCTGACATTATATTATTCCTAGTCACAAAACTTGTCTCTTTCACTGACCTCCTTGCTTGGTCTTTTAGGCATCATTGTTGGCGATCTCACTGGCCTTGTTGGTGGTAAGTCACAAAACGCGCACTTACATTACCTCACTGTTAATCGTTCTGTCTAGTCACCTGCTCCCCAATTACTGTCGTCGGCACCGGCACCAGTTCATGCAGTGCTCAGACTGTCTGCTGCACCAACACTAGCTTCGTGAGTGCCCTTGTTGCATTACTGAGAACGGATTTTTACATGTATATCGCAGAACGGTGTTGTCGCCCTTGGCTGCACTCCGATTAACCTCTGAGAGGAAGTTGGGTAGTACGAACTTCACGTTGGACTTGTTTGGTGTTTCCGTCTTTAGTTTTCTCTGTTTGAATAGTATTTGATAGACGAATGAAAAGGACTTGTTTGTATTACTTCTCTCAGGCTCAGAGCATAAGACGCATGGTACAATATAAAATGCGGGTGAGTGCAACAAAGGGCTAATGTATGAATACTAGTAGTATTGTGCACTGGCAGCGACCTTGATTTGAATTTCAAATTGTGGGCACTAGATGGACACGCTTCATGAAACGGATTTGTAACTTGTTCCCGATATTTAATTATCATTAATTGAAAAGTTTGTTGAATAAAGACTTCCAAGACCCAGGTCATCAAGCAAATCCAAATAGCTGTCAACAATTAATAACTTGCCTTACTCTCACGTGCCTCGCGCCCGGTGAGGTATTGCCTAGGTCTGAGGCCGGCCAGACGAGAATTGCGACAAGAGATATCTGGATTTCTGCTCTACGAAATACATGCTTTTATACTATTATTCTCATAACTCGTATTTTCATTCTACTGTCGTCATTACATTTCTTTGTTATTCTTCTGAGTGTTTTCGACGACGTATGACTTTGTTTGTCTCGGCAGTTCGGCCAACTCCATTCGGTCGGTTCCGTGTTGTGACCGTGACACAACGTTGTTCTCAAGTCGCACTGGCATTAGCGAAGAATTCCACACCGTGCCCCGTCAGGTCCAAGTTCATGCTGTTTCCCTTCGTGTATGAGCAACCACACCATTGCGCTATCTGCTTAAATCACTCGGAAAGGCGTATTGCAAAGGCAAGGACTGTGACGAAGATGGACGAATAGAAGCCATCAATGCAGGCCTTACTCATGGGTATTCTTTGTAATTGAAATGCGTCCGAGTCGTGTTAGGCACCAGCCAACGCCCAAGATTGAATGAACGTTGAGGCTGATGTAGCACAAGGACGTAGGGAACTATACAACAGCCTCCCATGGAGATGTTGGAAAAAAATGTGGTGCGTGCTAGAACGGTATTGTCAGAAGAGTCACTATTAGTGCGACAGATGCACTTAATGACTATAATGTGCGTCTCTGTGACTGTTGAATCTACGTAGCCTTTGAACACTCTAATCTCGATAAACTTTGACCAGCGTTTTTCACATAAACAATCGTCATACACCCTCATGCCACACACAAGGTAATGTATAACTCATTCACACATCTTTCAAAAGATGAATGATAATCTCAATGTGGCCGACCATACCCGACATTTCCACCCCTTGTGGCACCTTCAATCTCCCTCTATTTCCACTATGATGTTGTTGTACAGGGCCTGAACATGCTGTAGAAGCAATTGGCAGTGCATTAATGCCGTTAACCTTGGGTATTTTCTCCGTTGAACGGGCCTTGGATTGGTCAGTTTATATGTTTACCAAAGATTTGACTGGGGAAACAGTGCGGGGATCACAGGCTCTAGGCACTGACTGTGGGTATGCCGAAAGATGGCAGATGACAGATGGTATTACATTAGGGGAAACTCGCCCAACTAAATGCGTGATTGTGGACCAGTAGATGGGCAATAGCATGCGGACATCTAAAATTGGCCGATGATTCAGGGCTCGCTGTGCCACGTTATTGGCCAATGTAATATATTTCTTGCCTTCGGCTTATATTGGTGGCACTAAACATCCCACAGTCATTGACAGGCTTGCTTGTCCATCAAGCATTCAGTTCCTCGGCGTCGTGGGTAAGCTTAATATGATTCGTCAATAACACAACAAGGGCTATTTATACATCGGCTTGCGAAGCTTTGGGTGGGTGCAAAATGACCTTTTATGTGCAAAACAACAGAACACTGGCTATGACTGCCACTTTTCGATCAAACATACGACAGTCGCGTACCTGTCTTTTTTTTCGCCTGCTGAAAGACGCGGGTTGCCGATGAATTTTTCCTGGACAGGTCTCGAACGTAGATTTACGGGCATCTAGACATGCAGCCAATCACTGCTTTCAATGCGTGCCCTTGTCTGAGATCCAAAATCACGCCAGTTGAAAGAGACAGAGGGGGGGACAAGGCGGAGGTTACTGGAGGAATTGCATGACAAAGACAAGCGGTCGAAAACGTATTTAAGCAGCTAGAAGAACTGCTTTGCTCCTCACCAGTCGAAAAAGCAACAGCTACTTTCTTCTACAACTCTAAACACAATGCAATCTCGCGTCGCTGCTCTCTTCTGCTTCCTCTTCTTCGCGACCTTCGTGTCTGCGACTGCTGTTCCCCGCACTGATAGCCCAACTGGCTGCACCACCGGCTCGCTCCAGTGCTGCAACTCCACTGAGGACGTGCGTAATAGATCTACGCCGAACCTAACCTGTACTTGGTCCTAACTGACGGTTTCAACAGTCCCAGAACTTGTCCCTCGGCACCAACCTCTTGCTCGGACTCTTGGGTGTCATCGTTGGCGATCTCGTTGGCCTTGTTGGTCGTAAGTCATGAGGAGCTCACTGGCACTGCCAGTCCCTCCCGCCACATTTGCTGACTGTCATCGGCCTAGTTACCTGCTCTCCGATCACCGTCATTGGCACTGGTGGCACCAGCTGCAACGCTCAAACTGTGTGCTGCACTGACACCAGCTTCGTACGTCACGCATTAATAAACCTGTACACACCAACCTGACCGCGTCTCTTTATCCACAGAACGGCCTCATTGCTCTTGGCTGCACCCCGATCAACATCAACCTCTGAGTGGTATAATTGGGCCCACTACTGGATGGTTTAGGAAACTGGTTTTGGATTTTTTTTTGGCAGGACTTGATTTTTCCTTGATGTAGTGTGGTTGTGTATGAAAAAGAGAAAATGACATGTATTTGAAATTGTGACCCCGTTTTTTTTGTTTTTTTTTTTCTCGTTGGAATAAATGTGTTAGCCCGCCTCCAACCTGCCCATGTGAATCATTTGGTTCTTTTCAAAGTTGAGACTCGGAATTCGTTGTCCATTTCTTTCTACCTGGGGGTACAGTATCTGTTTGTTGTTTTAATTCTTTCAAAAGGAAATAAACCCACTAAAACGTTCCTACTTTTGACGTGCCAAGTATTGGCATGCATCGTTTTTTTGGCAAAAGCCTCTTCCGCGCGCCACTCAGGCCGGGGAATGGCAAAGTACATAAACACAAATAGAAACCAACAACGTGACGGCCCGGTACGGAGCGTTCCCAGTTTCAGCGACTTGCATAACTGTACAGTACAGTACTGTACATGCCCCTCCCACCGAGTACTGAGCCGAGACTGATTTTCAAAGGCGACAGACACGTCTCATTGATCATTCGTACCCAGATCAGATTACGGACAATTGACATGTTCTGTGGTGGGTACTTTTCTGTCGAAGCTGCCAGTGGGGGGGAAGAACGTTGGGACTCGGGCCTGAGTTTGACCGTGACACTTAGGGTGACTCAGCAAGTGAGATGTGACGACTCGAATGACGCCAAGGGAAACCCTACGAAAGTGTTGAGAAGAGGTGGGGACGTACGAAGGAATAGGTCGGACCGTAAAATACTCGGTGCCCAACGTGGTCTCTGTTCGGCCAGTCTCGGCGAGGATAATACCAAGGTGGTCGAGTTGTCGAGAACAAAAGGGGCCGAGTTTGGCCTTGTTCTGTGTTCTCCTATGACGTGCCCCGAACGATGGAGTGTCGATCCAAGTATTTCGTACTCTGTCGCTCTCTTCACCAGCGTTTACACGAAGTGATCACGTATATCCCACGGTAAATTCAAACAAAATATCATCTTTATTGTTCGCAAAACTACACAGCCTACAACCAAAAACAAAGAAATAAAAGAAAGGTTTAACGTGCTTTTAGTTCGACCCCCCTTCCCCTCCTGTTCCGCCCTCCCCATCCTCAAATGGGGGTTCGGTTAGGTGGTGGTGGTGGAGGAGGAGGAGGAGGAGGAGGAGGGGAGTCTTAAGCCCGGGGCCCACGACAAGGGAAGCACGAGGAGAATCAAAGGATTGGTCCCTCTTTATAGATAAGAGAAGGCCAACCCTGTTCACCTTCCCCGGGGAACGTACCTGTAAAGTGGGTTCACGCATAGTTTTGACTTACCGGGAATTTTGAACAGTTCACGCAGGTTTTTTGGGGGGCTCAAGGGGACTCACCTGGAGGGGACTTACCTAGGTGTATCGATTGATTCGGGTGTGAACGGATGGACGGGCGAGTGATGAACGAACGAACGAACGAACGAACGAACGAAAAGAGAGATACGAGCTCGGAAACGAAATAAATGAGCGAACAAACGTAGAAACGGAAACGTATCGGTTTGCGCAACGACGACGACGACGACGATGATGATGAAGGGGGTGGTACGCTGACAAGTTAGACGAGTTAGCGAACGAGAGAGCGACGGCGAAATTGGAACTCGAACGCCGTCGAACGCGGTTCGATACGAGCGAATAAACGTACGAATGCGAACGACATACGACGTATACGACGGCGTGATTATACTTACATGTGGGACGTGCGAGCGAACGGCGAACGAGAAAATCTCGAACTAGAACATCGTCGAGCGCATGCAAACGAACGAACGAACGAGGTGCGAGCAAGGTACGACATACGGATCGTGGCGAACGACGTATGACGTACGCAACGAAACGAAACGACCGAACGATCGATGATCTCAGTCGAGCGAATCGTTCCGCGAGCTTTTCTTGGGATCAGCGTCATGAATTTGTGAGAATGATATGTTACCCACTGAATATCGTTCCGGATGACTTGGAAACCTGAACGGACAATGGCGATGTTCGGTATATAGGCCATTGCAAGAAGGTGCGGCTGACTGGATGATGTGGGTCGTATTACAGGTGGTACTGGGGACATGGCGCACGCGCATGGAACAAAGGGGCTCCCTATCTGGGCTGTTTAATAGATGGTAAGTAATCGTGATGGAGCTGATACCCACTACAGTGATTACCTTGATCTACCCGTTTGCCACTTAATCAAACCAAGCGAAGGTAAGTGGATAATTGGATGTGTGGCATAGAAGGAGAGCATATTCGAATAAGAGGGAGCCCATGGTGCATACAACCAAGGTAGGAGCGCGAGGTGGGTGTCAAGGTTCAAGTGAGGAAGAGTGGCTGTATGCGCGTGTTGAAGGTGTTTTATATGCGGTTGGCTTGTCACCCGCTTTGTTCAACTTATTTGGGTGATTTTTCGGATTGGGTGGCTGACAGCCGCTTTGGCTGTTCGGACAGTGGGGGGTGGGTGAGATTGGTGATGCGTTTTTGGCTACCGGCCGTGGCTGACTTGGGTTCCCCTATTCTGCTATCGCGGTTGCATCAAATTACGTGAATCTTGCGGGAAGATAACAAACTGACTTGTGCGCATGGAAAATATTTATCATGGTATGATTATTTGAACCCTACAATGTGGCGGACCCCCAAAGCCTCGTGGACTTTCTTTTGGAGAGGCTGGATTGTGGCGCCTCATTGTTGTATGTCACAAATGAAAGGCTTTCATCTGGGTATATGCGGTCGGTCCCTATGGAGGGGGGCATGACAACGAGATGACTGGACCAAAGGCATCTTTTCTTTCATCCAACGATCGCTATTGTCCCTTTGACAAGTATGTAATAAACTGA
Organism: Amanita thiersii Skay4041; assembly: GCA_002554575.1. Taxonomy (NCBI): domain Eukaryota; kingdom Fungi; phylum Basidiomycota; class Agaricomycetes; order Agaricales; family Amanitaceae; genus Amanita; species Amanita thiersii. The sequence continues at coordinate 24,210 of KZ302095.1, read as the reverse complement.
AGGGCGAAAAACCTCTTTGGTAGCATAAAGGAACAAACGTCAGTCTCGTCGCATCGCAATATATTGCACTGCACTCAGGGCAGGATTCCATTGCGAATCAAAAAGCTCCACTCACCGTGTACATTGTTCTCGCCACAAAAAAGCCACCATCTTTTCCGCGAATCCGGCCTTTCCAAGAAAGGGTAGTCCTCAGGGTCGTGTTATTGCCCCTGCCCCTGTCAATTTGCAATGGGCGGCGCTGCAGGAACGTGACCAAGAACGTGACATCACAACACGTGATTGCGTGTCACGGTGATTCACAAACAATTAGCACGGGCGGGGTGACAAAATAAAATAAAATAAAAAAACTAAGCTCCGAAATTCTGTTACCTCGCTGACTCGGGGCAAAGAAAAAGATAACAAACAAACGCTCCATTAAAAAAAAAAAGCACCGAGAAGGAACGTTCAGGGAAGGAAGAGAATTAAAGTTAAAGTTGAAACATTGAAAGAGTAAGCGCCTGGCGTTTCTAATTTCTTTCTTATGCTTTTCGTTCTAGTGTTATAAAAGGCGATTGAGGCTTGCTTGCCTTCTTGTTTTTTTTTTTTTCTTCCCCTCTGAAAGAGTCCCATTCATGCAAATGCAACAATACAACAAGGTGAACAAGAACCAGAATCGAATCGCGCGTTTTCCAAGGCACTTCAAAGCTAGCGATGAACAACCGCAGTCTTCGAGTTCAGTTGGGCGGGTGCACGTTTCCTACTTTGAATTTCAGGGGTTTGGCCCGCCGGATGGGCGATTGGGCGTGGAGGGGGATATATATGTTGATATGACGCAGGTCAACCACGCTTTGTATGGAAGGGTGGAGGGTGAGTGGAAGAAGTGGCCTGGGCCGAAGATGAGGACGGCGGGTATCAAGCACCCATTACACTCAGAATATCTTTTGTGGTGTAAGGTGGATAAAAACACTCTAGGGTGGTGCGCTCCCAATGCCGTTACCAGGATTCTGTGTATGTCCCAGTCCCCCCCCCTCTCATTGTACTGCTCTGACTTGGGTCAACATCTTATTGTGTATGCAGTGTCCTCGGCGTCTCAGGCCATTTCGAAGGTTATTGATGGACGACGGACGGCTATTCTGAAAGCGGTCAGACTGGGGATGGAGAGCTCAGACATTGACTTGTCCTTTGCTGCTCCTCCCGCTGTGAAGGCTGAGATGTATTTTATGGACAAGGATGAGTTGCCAAGTGTCGGTGCGTACTAATCTTTGATACTATCCCAACTATCTGTTCAAACTACAATACAGAAGCCGAGGCAAGCAGTAACTTGCACATACAATCACCAGACGCGCCAATGACAGACACTACCCACCAACCACGACTCCAACGGGAACAATCTCCCCCTCTCCCTTCACCCCCACCTTCACCTCCTCCAATGCGACACCCAACACCCCAACTAGACGAGCCAAACTTCCTATCACCCCCCGAATCCGACGACTCCATGGACCAAGACGACCCAGTAGACGCGCCCATAACCACCAACAACGTACACCAATCCCAATCTTATATCACGTGACTGTTCTTTAAACATTTTAATCTTTTTTCCTAACAGGCTATCACACGCACCCCTGCTGCGATTGGCGCCCCATCTTCACCTCCCCGTTCCCATGAACCCGCGGTCAGCGATCCCCAGATGCGGGTGACCAGTCCCCGCGTTTTGCTCGACAATGGCACCCACGTTCACCAGCTGGCTCGGAGTATACCTACTGCTCCCATCAACGAGCCAAGTGCGCTGCCTGTTGCCGCTGTTGTTCCTCCTACAGCAGCTGCAGACGAGCGCCAACTGGATGCTCCGGATCCAGGGGGTGTTATTGACCTTACGAAGAGCGATGACGAGGAGGTGGTGGTTACGTCTGTCAATATCAAGAAAAGTGAGCGCGATTTCTTGTCTCTTTCTTCTTTTTTTTCTCGTTTGGGTTGCCCTGATCGTTTATCGTTCCCCGATCAGCTATATCAGCTCCTCAAAGGCGAAGGACGCTGTTCCAGATTGTATGTGGCCAACTCATTCTGAACCATATTCCTCTTCTAAAATACCACCTTGTTATAGCCCAACAATGCTTCTCCAGGCCGCACACGAGTCATCCGACGACAACCTCCTCGACTTTCTCTCACCCATCTCCCTCCCCGCACTCAAAACTTCAGATTTACAACCCCCCTCACACCGATCAACTCCCCTACCAGTCCTACATACCGACGCACGAACCATAACAGACAACGACGACATAGTACTACCGCTACGCATGTGATTCAGAAACGGAAAAAAGAACAAAGTAAGGCGTCTCAGGTGATTGACTTGACGTTTGATGAGGAGGGGGAGGACGAGGATGACCGACGGGGAGTGAGTGTGGGTCGGAGGGTCGTGTCGGCTGCGGCCTCCTTGGCTGGAGGTGCTCCAAGCGTTATGCGGAGGGAGTCGAGGGGGCCTGAAGGAGAGAGGGATGGTGGGAGGTCGGTATCGGTGTCGGGTGAGGTCCCTACTAGGACTAGTCCTTGTTCTGAGGCTGGGCCAAGTGGCGTGTCGCGGCTTGATGAGGAGTTGAGGCAGAGTGGGGAGGTGGAATGTCAATCTGTGGACTCTACGTCAACGACTGCATTCACGACAATGACGACGACGACGATGTCAACCACGACGAGTGACCTTACTAGTGCGCATACAATAGCCGATGAAGATGAAGAAGAGTTGCAGTTGATGTATCCTGATGACGACCCCCCTGCTGTGGAGATGGATGTAGAGATGGGGGATGAGTGTGCGTACGAGCGGGCGGGGTCGTTGTTTTCCGATATTGGTCCGATGGAGGTGGAGGGTGGAGGTGATGGAGATGGAGATGGAGATGGTAGGGGCAGCACGGAAGATGTGTTAATGCAGGGGAGTGGGGATCTTTTGTTTGATGCGGGTCAAGAAGCTTCCACTGTTTCTGGGTCTGGGAGTGTGGGTACCAGCGCAAACACAAATCATGAAACGCTGCTGGTGCTGCCGCACCCGGGATCCGGTGATGATGGAAGTGCCTGTGTATCCCGCTCAGGCGAGGACCGCACTACCTTGCTTTCAGGCTGGGTGGTGTTTGAGGGGGAGGCGGAGGCGGAGGCGGAGGCGGCGAGTCGAGAGAGTTCGGTTACGCCGGAAGAGGAGATGGGGGATGATTCGCAGGAGGCTGAGGTGGATGAGTTGGAGGAGCAAGGGGTTGGGGTGGAGAGGGAGGGTGAGTGTGAGTGTACGGGTGCTGGTGTTGGTGAAGAAGAGGTCCTGGATGTTGCTGCTGGCGGCAACGACCAAGAGAAAGAGTTGAGTGGGGAGCACGTGAGGTATATGTTTCTTGAGGATCTGGAGGAGGGGTTGTATTGTCAGTTTTGTCTGTGAGTCGCCTCGCGTTTTTTTTTTTTTTCTTTCTCGAAAATAACCGCAAATGTACATGGCGCACACATTACAGGGTGAGAAAGCCGCGAAAGGTGTTCCGCATCCAAAGGGGGACGCCGACGACGACAAGGGAGATGATTGCACATTTTGAAAAGACGCATCCGAATGAGTGTAAGCGGCTTGTGAAGATGGAGATTTCGCAGTTGGTGGAGATGGAGGAGAGGGCTAGTCGTGCTGCTGCTGCAACTGCTGCAACGGCACAGTGAACCCAAGTGGTGTTCGAGTCTTTTTTTTTTTTGGTTTCTCATGTTCTTTTTCTTTTTCTGTTGTTGTGTTATTGTAGGGTAGCAGTGATAGTGGTAGTAGTTCATTTTCCTTCGTTTGTTGGTTTGATTTGTTTTCTGTGTAATCTTGTAGTAGTGTACGTTACAGGGGATTAAGATGAGGGGATTTGATTGTAAGTCACATGATTTGGCTGCAAGGCGACGACGCCCACGCCCCTGACATACGCGTCACCGTCTTTTTGGCCTCTTTCTTTGCTCCTGTCATAGACTTATATATCATCATGCCACTAATCAGGTCAGCGACGGCCCCTCCAGAAGTCGTATCAGGCAGTTCCAACCTCATTTCAAAGCCAAAAGAACAACTACCACCACCCGAACCCACAACAACAACACCCTGCACTGGCACGACCCCTCCAAGTCGCCGGATACCCACTGCATACCTACAACAAACCACGTCTACAATCTCGGACGTCATGGCAGCCACACTGTCTGCTGCGCTGTTGGGACATGTGTTGTTTCTCAAGAACCAGATTCCTTTGTGAGTGTGTGTGTGTGTGTGTGTGTTTTTTTTTCAAAAAAGGCGGTTAATGGTGAAATAACTCTGTTCAAAGACCAATAATGCAGCTTGCGAGGTTGGCGAATGTCAAGGTGCGGTGTGGTGTAACGTTAACTATCTGTTTTCTTTATTCTTATCATATTATGTGTGGGCTAGACATCCACCACCACCAATAGCACCACGAAACCACCACCACCACCACCACCACCAAGTAATCACACAGCTACCACCAAACGATCCGCATCAAAACACCGCACGGACCTTCTCGCCTCATTTGACACCCTCTCTTCTCACCTCTGTACGACGTTCACCGCGCTCTCGACTGCGTTGGCGCGGTGTAAGAGGTTGGATGGGGTGTCTACATCATCGGTGGTGGTGTCTGCGGAGGTTTTAGAAACGCGTGGCGGTGTGAGGGAAAGAGGGGGGACTAAACGCGGCGCACGGGTGTACGTCGCTATACTTGTTGGGCCTAGTGTCGGGAGTGCCAAGTGTCGGGTTGTGCTTGGTGTTGATGGGTTGGAGGTGAAGGTGTGGGGGGAGAGGGAGGAGATTGGTGGAAGTGGTGATGGAGATGAAGATGAAAAGGAGGAGGAGGAGGAAGAGAGTGAGGGTGGGGAACGAGAGAATGAGGAGGATGAAGATGAAGATGAAGATGACGAAGCAGTGGAGGAGGAGGAGGAGGAGGAATGGAACGAAGAAGATGATAACGAAGGCGAAGACGAAGACAACGAGGATCAGAACGCAACCCACCCTCCGCCTTCTCCCTCTCCCTCTCCCTCTCCCTCACTTTCCCCATCACCTTTGCCTTCACCTACACCCGATCCTCCTCCTCAGCCTCAGCAACCCTCACATGCCGAGCTCCAACGAGCACTGACCACTGCCGAACGACTCTTATCACGCACGCTAGCACTAGCAGATGCAGATGGTTACGGACTCGCTAGCGATATGGGTAAGCAATTATCAATCCTTTCATTCTTTATTCTTATTCTTATTTTTATTTTTATTTTCAACATCTATATGGGGGACCGTCTTTATTTGAAACTGGTTTATACTCGAATAACGCAAAAAAAAAAAAAAAAAAAAAAAACATCCAGCACCGACGCAGACACACATCCTCATCCGTGCGCCTCGACGGTTCTCGCATCCTGCGTGGATACCGAAGCAGAGTATGAACCGGGTGATGGAGGGCGTGTTGGAGGCTTTTTTGGAGGAGTCTGGGGAGTTTGGGGGGGTTGGTTTTTCTGGTGGAAAGGCAAAGACGAGTAAACGGGGACCGAAGGTTGAGGGTGTTTGGGTCAAGTGTCAGGGTGCTGCTGCTGAAGGTAAACGTGATAATCATGATAGTGGTGGTGGTGGAAATAGGGAGGAAGAAGGGGAGATGGAGGAAGGGGACGAGATGATTTGGTGGTGCTGGGAAGGGCGGATTGTTGGATTTTCAGATTGGTAATATTGGCTTGATGGGGGTATGTGAGGGTAATGTGTGGATTTATTGCGCATAACCCAAGTGTTCGACGGCCGGCGCATCCAATGACCTAGCGAGAAAGAATGAAAGTGGGTAAGTTTACGAAATGGAAAATACATGTGGACAGATCACTTCCCTTCCCCCATCTGTCAGAGTCAGGAAGAAAGAGGACCCGTTAAGTGAGTAACGAAACATTGTCAAGTTAAAAGTAGAGTAAAATTAAAAAGGGGGATGCCTACTGTTTCTTGACGTGATGAGCGCTGTGGGGAAGTGCGGCTTGATAATAACCGCACGTGTGTGTCCGTGTGTGCTAGGCTGCTTGAGGAGTTGGTGTCAGTTGGGTCATTGGACCGTGGAGTTGAGAGAGAGAGGCCATTAGGTTGCACATTCGGAGCTCGAACACCCCGAGAAAGCGGAATACGACTGTTTGTGTGCAGTGATACGCCGTGATAGCCAACACACGAAAATATTATCAAAACGCCGCTGTGGAGCCAGAGCACAAGTGTGCGTCTCGGTGATCCAGTATTTCCATTACCGCCAAGAAGATGTTGTTGTCTGCTTGTCGGGCGCTGTGGGGTGAGGAGGGTGATTTGTTTGACTTGGCCAGTGGTTGGGAAAAGAAACAGTTGAGTGTTATTCAAATATATCATTTTCTATGAGAAGGAAAGGAAAAGGTCGGCTTAGCGAGTGAGGCACAGACAGACGATGGGCGGCGATGAGTGCATGTGTGTTGTGTGTGTATATCCGACTTGACTTGACGTCAACTGAACATACAGTACGTGTGTAGCCTACTGTAAAGGCTCTGAGGCGGTTCCGGTAAGTCGGTGATTCGGCTGTGCAAAAGCGAATGTGCCCGCCCACATGGGTCGTTTGTTTGCCAATCCTTGGTGGCCAAGAGCCCAAGACGGGCTTAGCATCTGAGGTACAGTACTCCCATGTTCCTCCTCGGTGATCGAACTGCGGCTTCAGATGGTTTGATTTTTGAGTAGAGTGGAGGGACAAGGGCGTACAAGGAGTAGTAGACCTTTCGAGAGCGCCTCGATTGCCCAGATAAGCAGTGGTCATCGAAAAGGGATCGATATCGTGGCTCATTTTGTGTGGACGACTTGAGTGAGGGCGGAATGGATGTTCAGTTGAAGATTGACCCCAACCCTGAACAGCCTTTGCGTTCGAGCCTACAGTGCCGCGGCGATGGCGCGATTGGCGGTACTTGACTTGGGATGGGGGGAGGCTGGGCAGTTTCTGGGTTATGACGAGATCAGATTGCCCTGGATCATATAGCCTTCCCGCCTTGTGAGTTGGGACCTCGTCGTACGTACTGCCCAGCCTGTACGTACTTCCTGCGTCATATGGCGACAGCTTCGAATTTTATTTTATTTTATTTTATCGGTATTTTCTTCCCTCCCTCTTCTGGTTGTTGGGAGGTATTGGGATTTGGGGAAGAAGCCGATTGAACAGCATTCGTGAAAGAACAAAGAACAATAAGACTAGCCTTGATCACAGGACAAGGTCACAAGTAATTCAGTGATACTAGCTAGCAACGGTATCGTACTGTTTCCGGTCTAATCTTTATTCTATTCTATTCTTGTCATTTTTTGTTTCTTTCTCACCCTGCTATTCTTATACCCACAGATGCCGACAAAATTGCCTATCCGGACCTGATTGCACCTGTTCACACACTGTATGGATCAGAGAGGGTGAAGGGGAGCCTTAGCCCCGGAAGTAATTCATCATCATCATCACCATCATCACAACTTTGTGTTGCTCCAATCCATTCTACAGCTGGCTTCTTATAACGAAGAGCTTATGCAGATGGATGGGATAGATTCTGGGGTCCGTTTCTTTTCCTGGTGAGTGTGTACACACAAGTTTGAACAATAAATTTGCATGTGAGCAGATGGTTTGTAGTTTGGGGAAGAGCTATCCTCTTGCTGTGCACAAACGGACTTTCGATCTCTATCACCCGGTTCAGTATCATCTCAGTTTCTAGAATCTAACTCGCACCTCCGTCCCGTCCGTGCTGGGCCTTTGCCCCCGTTCAACTCTCTGCCCTCCCTCCGAGCCGTCCGTGATGCCATCTGACGAGATAGTACCTTATGCAAACATGACTACTGATGACAGAAGGAAGAAAAAAAATGCATCAATCCTCAAGATATATATATATACATATGGACCTTGGGCGCGATTTTGTGCAGAAGGAAGTTTGCGTTACTCACACTCGCAACTTTATTATACCCCCCCCCCCCTCCTCCCCTCCATCCTCCCTTGGCCTTTCTTGTTCCCTCCTCCCCTCCCTCCCCCCTCTTCGCTCCCTTTTTCTTCCTTCTTTCGTTTTCTCCCTTTCGGCGAGCGGTCGAGTTTAAAAGCGCGGCGTACTTGGGAGGTTTTTTATTCGGGAGTACTGGGATTTAACCCTCAGTGATTCAAACCCTGTGGTGCTTTAGGGAGGGTGTCACCCCCCAGCTTTGACCGTTGAAAGAAATGTCGTTGTTGCCCGACTTTATTCTGACTGGTCTTTGGCATGGACAGGTTTACCAGGTAAGTTTCCGAACCTGTTCTGAATGAAAAGTACGGCAAAAAACCCAACGATGACGCAATTCCTCCTGCCCCCTGCCCCCCTTCTCTCTACTATCAGTATATAACAGGTACGCGCATCCAATATCTTTTCGCTGAATGAGGGACTGCCTGTTCTGACTGACTTTTGGGGCCACGCCGAAACCACATGTAGTGTCGACAGTTACGTTTTGGGTACGTAATTTATTGGTCTTCTTTTATTTTTTTGACAAGCGAGACTGATAAGGAACTGGGGGGGGGGTTGTAGGCGGTGGATTACCTCGCGACGCTGCGTTATGAAATTTCGTACATGTGGCCTCGACGGTTGAACCTTGTTTCAGCTTTATTCTTTTTGTCGCGGTACCTGCCCATTGCGGATCTGACTGTGGCGATGTACAGTACGTCAAACCAAAAGAAAAAAAAATCTGTAATTGGATTTAATTGGGGGTTTTTTTTTTCCTTGGGCAGTACAACATGCTAATATGACGGAGACATCTTGTTCGAACCTAGCACGGACTTATGTTTGTACGTCCTCAAGAAAAAAAAAATTTCTCCCTTTACTTATCGGTAATATAACAATCAACAGGGCTTATTTATGCCGGGATGGCATTTGCAGAAGGTAAACCAACCACCTCATTGATCATTGACAGTTCCATTCTACGGGGGCTAACCAAAAAAATTTTTCTTCCCCTTCCCCTTTCTTTATTTAACAAGCCCTTTTGACATTACGCGTATGGGCACTATACGGCAAAGACCGACGACTCCTCGCGTTCCTCTTACTCGTTTATGGAGGTTGCTTTGCCGCAGCGGCGGTGAAGATTCAGCTATCGTTAAGCAGCTTACGAGGTACGTTTGCTTTATATATAAATTCGGAACGGAATGAAAAAGCTGACTTGCCGAATGCTCGGGTTTCTGTTTATTTGCCATTTATTAATCTACACGTGGTGTATGCATCTGTTGCATGTGGGCATGTGGGGCAGTAATGATAGTCCCGTTACCTCACCACCCCGCAGTCTGCGTTCCGTTGTATTATGACCAACAGTTGTTTTTGTATTGGGTGTTTATGATTGTTGTGGATGCAGGTGTGTGTCGACCGGTTACTTTACTTTACTTTTCCTTTCATTGAATGTGGAGCTGATGTGGTACAATTCTTTTTTCTTCCAGTGGCTTGTGGGTTGCTGTTGTTCCAGGGTCTAACTGCATGTAGGTTTTTTTTTGAAAATGTGTTTTGTTTGGTGAAGAATATCGTGCTGATTTTGGCCTGATCTAAGACCGTACGGGTGGTCGTACGAATTTGATGCGTGTCGTTTATCGAGATGGTGAGCACTCTCTTTTTTCTTTCTTCGTAGTTTAAGAAACAAAGCTTATGGTAATTTTGAAATAGGCGTTATGTTTTATATCATCCTCCTCTGTGCGTTACTCTCAAGTTTACAAAATATTCCAAAAAACACCATAATGAATCCAATCAATCTAGGTTTCTCTGTCGTCAACATTATCAGTATATTTACACTAGCCGTACGTTCTTCTCTCCCAGTTTCCGAGAATTATCATTTACACCCTTAACAACAGAAAGATTACTCGACATTACTCACCTCGTGCGTACCCGTCTATCTTACCAATAATAATTTCTCAGGTTTTTGGTCTCATCGAATCTAGGCCGGAACGCGTTATCCACGCCGTTCTAGCCGGACGCGTGATACTCCACACGCGGCATCAGGCGCACAAGGATCGGACGTTTTCGACGGGTGGAGGGATATATACGATGAATGAAATCCCCTTCAGTCCAGGTGGTCACCTTATGCACCCTCAACACGTCCAGACTGCCGTTACTGATCCTGTACCTGTCCCTACATCTCTCCCCGTTTCTATTCCCGTCCCCGCACCGGTTCCCACACCTGTTCCAGTACCACTCACGCGACTAAGCCACACCCCCTCAGGACAACACCGACTCTCAACAACCCCATTCGCCGACCCGAACCGACACCGACACCGACACCCAAGCCCAAACACCACCACCACGAACGCACTCAGAAACTCGAACCGAATGTCAAACTTGATTGTTAGGGACTCTCATTCGCGGGGGACGCTCAACTCGTTGTATGAGAGTTCGGTGAATACGGATCACGGCAAGTTGACGCCATCGAATAGTTTGGAGGGGTTGAAGCGGGCTGTGGTGGCGGGTGTGACGGAGGTGGTGGGGGTGGTTAGGATGGGGAGGAGGTGGAGAGGAGAGGGGGGTGAGGACGATACGTATACGGAGGTTCCAAAGACGAGGAGGGGGAGGAAGCGGTTACGGTATAAGAGGGAAATGGAGAAGCAAAGGGAAAGGGAGCGAGAGAGAGAGAGGGAGAGGGAGAGGAGAGAGTCTGTAAGGTATCCATTGCGGTCGAGTTTGGGTGCTGAGTATAGGATGACGGGGATGTTGGAAGAGGGAGATTTGGAGGAGGGACGTGTGGTTGAGCTTGGCACGGCGCTCTAAGGACAAATTTGTAGAAGAGTGGTTGACTTGGTTTGAGTGAGGTTTGAAAAGGGGGGAGGGGCGCGTGGGGGAGTTGCCTGCATCTGGTAATTTACGGTACCATGTGTGGGTGCGTCTTCGTGATTTCTTTCATTTCGATTTCTGTATTTTTGTTTGGGTGGATTGAGTCCATAAGTACTACTATGGCATATTTTTTACTTAGTGTATTGTTAATCTAAAAAAAAAAAAAAAAAATCAAAACTGAACAGTTGGTTTGGTTGGTTGGTTGGTTGGATGATATATGGAAACTGTCATCAATGGACGTGACTTGGCGCCGTGGCGTTGTGAATTTCGGTCAATTCGGGGAGGGCAGGAGATCGTAATAATGTCACCCGCGAAGTACCTATGTGTGAGCGTCAAGTTTTCTTTTCCTGTTTCAAGTGGAGTATTCCATATCTTGTAGAGGAGCTGATACCTGTCTCTAGTGGGTCGCGGTATGAATGATTGTGGATGTCGCGCGCTTGAGGGTTCTATTTCTTTTGACACTGGTGGGACTATGCAAGGGGTGGATATAGTAGTACTGTCATTTCAGCTCTTACCATGGAATTGATATTGATATCCAGTCATAGGGTGGTCATCGATCCTCGTGTTTTACAGCCGCAACATTCAACCAATCATCGCTGCAAGGTATTTTTAATATGGACCTCATGGCGCCAGGGTATACCCGGGCCACTTAATCCAATATTAGGGGTTGTTAAAAATGCGTAAGGATGACCCCCCAGAGATGTACATCATATTGGTTCCTCTTCTCGCCCTATCTTCTTGAGCACTCCTTTTCCGTTCCCCATTTTATTTTTTATCCATCATTGATCATGATTAAACCCGGGAAAATATACTTCATAATTAATGCAAAAAGTCGGACGGTGATTGACCTCTGTGGATCGGATAACAGCTCCATCATTGGTTGGCCCATTCATGGCGGGGATAACCAGAAAGTAGGTCACTTATTCATACCTCTATGTAACAATGCCTCGTTCCTAAGCCTCTATTGTGACGACCTATCGATGTATAGTGGCACATTGAAGGGGGAAATGGCAAATATACTGTGCGAAGTGTCCGTACTGGTAGATATATCGGGATAACGACAGAAGCGAAGGGTGGTGTAGGGGCGGTCGCAGTTAGTTTTCGATATGAATGGGAGGTGAGACCAGATAAGGATGATCCTACGCTCTATAGGTGACTAGGAGCTGTTGCTTTTACAAACAATGTATAGTTGGTTATTGAACACCATTGTGTCCATTACAGGTTTTTTGTTCCAGGAACTGCCTTCAATCTTGATTTAACGAACTATGGCTCCTCGGCCTCTGGTACGCCTATTGCAGTTTATGCGCAAGGGAATGGGAAGCACCAGTGTTGGCGATTGGATGAGTGTTGAGTCCTTCTCTGTGCTGGAGCGACGAGTGGTTGAACTAATAGAATTACATTATAGTCTAGCTTTTTATGCAGGAAGTTTGTAATTAGTAGCATCGGCATATATCATAAGACGTGAAAACCTGTAAAATAAAACCAACCATTCATGTTGTGACTTTGCGTCTCCACCCCATTGGTAACAAAACAATAGCGCGAGTCGAGTTATTATCAACTGATTTGTTACCTGACCATTTTCTCCTCTGAACGGAACATAGTAGAGTTGGTGCCAGTGAAAAAAAAATACGGAGTCACTCAATAGGGGTAAGGACTGGCGCTAGTGCAGTGATTCGGAAAATCCCGCTGGTAAGAGTTGTGTGACGGGTGTGTGTGACACATCGCCACCACTACCCAACCACCACTCCTTTCTCGTGGATATTCTGGATTCGGCTGTCAACCTCACATAATATTGATGTAATACTGCGAGGTGGCAGCGACTTGTGACAGGTTCACTTTCTCAGAAACTTTTCTCTTCCTGAGCGTCAGCAGGTCGTCACGGTGCAAACACGTATATCCTTTTTTTCAATTGTCTCCAATAACTCAAGAAGATACCATTTCATAAAAGTCATAAGATTGACAGTAAAATAAGCTAGACCTCCTGTTACCCTTCATTGTTCAACCAATGCACTGATGCAGTTTTCCTAATGTCGGTTCTTCACTTGGTCCTTATCCGACGTGGTTTTAAATTTCTCAATGCGCACAGAAATATGCCAATGAAGCGATCAGAAGTAACAACTTGATCAGCATCCATGAACTAGAAAGATTGTTTCGCGTGGTTCCCACTCGAACAAAACAAGCCGTTTCTTCCGGATATCGTCAGAAAACACACCAGAGCAAGGCGACTTATTTGGCTTGACGGTGTTTACTCTCACTCAAATCTGTACATGGCCACTCCAGGATTATGTGATATGGCAGATTTTGATATGGGTATCAGGCGACCTAGCACATACGTTGGCCGTATTCCTCAGATCAAGGGCTCCAGATAGTAATGTATTACTCTGTTTTAACAGAGATCTTCTGCTCCGCTTCCTTTTGGGTACGTTTTCCCCTTTTTGTGACCTGCCAGTGAAACTTTGATCATAACAAGAGCAGGCGAGTTACTATCATGATGTCGGCGTACTTGAATTAGTTTTACGTGGTTATAATGCTGATGTAGACCTGAGTGAATGACGGAAGCAACGGAGATTGGGGCTACCGATGCATATAATCAAAGGGGTATACAAGGTTACGTTTCCTTTCTGTTCTGAACAGATGCCAGGGAGTGGTGTTGATGAGTGGAGCTTGTCACGGTCAACTAAGTAATGACAGTGCCAGTGGTATTAATAGAGTATATGTACTCACTAGAGTGAGTATTCGCGCTGACAATGAGAAGGTCCAAACGGCTGGTACGGGATAACTCTCAGTAGACCGAGCGTCAAATTAAACAAGAATTCCTATCCACAGAACACTGGCAGAATACACCGCATCTGGCTCCCAACCTTCATTGGGTAGCTGTTAACAGTGCTTTCACATTACGTACCGCCAAATGCAGCTATCCGATAACTTCTGAGTTGCACCATTCCAGGGTATAGTTTCTCAGAGGCCGTTTCTCGTACCTTCTCAGGTCGCCTGAAACTTGTTCGTGTTGTTTGTCAGGCTGAAGGGGTGAGATTGTCCCCAGATGACTATCAAGTGCTTTGATCTGGGTTTTTGATGTAGGCAGGGGGCGAACTTAGCTTTGACCGCCTATTGGTTGAACACTCATTAACGCTGGTGATCTCTCCATGTTTGCTTCTGGGAACGAAAATTCAGTTTTAGGGACAAGGGGATAGAGATCAAGTTTGTTGTGTGTATATTTTAACTGCTTTCGGTGCATTGCATCATAACCCTTGAGACCCATCAATTGTCACATACTGTACCTACGGAGATCATCAACTCCGTCAGGTACTTCGTCTATTACAAATCTCCTTCCTATGCTTTAATTAACAAGTCTCGGCTGAATGCAGTCCGAAAATACGCGCAAATCTGTATTTGTCTATTCTACTTTCACGTTTCGGGGATAGCCGATGAGGTCGACCTGTATACAGAAGATCCGTTTTGATCGAGAGGCGAGCGGTCTGTGGCGTAATGCTACGAGGCGAGGCATACATATATCACAGTTGGTGCTTCAAAAAAAAAAAAAACTGCCCTTTCTGCCTTTCTGTGTTGGGATGGGTATGAATGTAACACAGGCTTTGATCGCAGCTTTGGAAGACGGAAAAGTAACCAGCGTACGTCGGGTCCATTAGAAATGATTTATATCGAGCTAATCCAATAATCCGAACATAGTATGCAGAAGGTGTGAAATTTCCCCAGGCGTTTGGTTCATTAATTCATTTTTGTTTCGTCCAGTCGCCGGAATGACGTTACTTGTGAGTGTGCAAGGAAAAGAATCGGTGAAGATCACTTTTGACCAGTATAAGGTATATGATCACCTTCTTACTCTTGACCTGGAAGTTCGGTATATCTGGCCTTCAAGATTACGTCTCGTTACGCTATTATATTACTTCACAAAGTATTCGGCCGTTTGCTATGTCCTGAGTGTTGGGTTCAGTGAATACCCTTATTTAACAATGTGATATCTTATCTGACAGGTGCTGCAGGAGCCTTTCTACCCGCATCAATTGGCATCAATTGTCGGACCGTTACTATCTTTGTCGGATGTATGATCTCACTTGTCATTTCATAGCGCTTGTATAGCTTAAAAACTGGTATCAAAGGGGTGCACATTCTTGGGATGTTCGCTGCGGAAGGTTGGTGCCCGTACAACTTGACTGAGATCACAGTTGATCACCTATATCCAGCCATTCTTGCAATCAAGGCTTGGGCAGTTTGGGAGAGAAGAAGAAAGGTAGCTGGCTGCCTGCTTGCTTCATATATTGCTTTTGTTGTCGTTGCTGGGCTCATTCTGGAAGTTTTTCTTGAATCTATCAAATGTTTGTAGGCCTTCCTTTGCGATTAAGAAGTTGATGAGGTAACAATTCACTGTCTAGATGTTGAACCTTCAACATCCATCCTCCCTTATCTGAACGGCTGTGTCGCGAGAGAGGCCAAGGCGATATTCTGCGTAGTAGATTGGATCCTGTTTCTATCATTCGACACTTGTAGGTCTTCATTTATCATGGAAGACCTATTTTGATGATGTTCACTTGCATAGTTGTCACTGCTTTGCTCCTGATTCGGGGTATCCAAGCATGTGAGTATTTCCAAATTTCCCCAGCAACCTTTCTTCTCATAGATCCAGATCGAGAGGGGGGATGTTCTACACTGTTTAATGTTATTTATCGGGATGGTTAGCATTGTCCATTGCACACTGGAAATTATGAGTAATCTCCTCACGATGAAATACAGGAATGATTTATTACTTATTTGCATCAGGTAATATGCTTTTAGGTATCTCTCCTCGGCGGTATTTTACCCTGTTCATTCATTCAGGAATCAGTGTACTGACTGCTATTCTTATGATATGCCTACACGTGGGTTGATCTATTTCCTCACTAAGGTGCTAATGCGATCTATGACTTCATAGCCTGGTTTAGTTTTGTTGCTATTATCGTAAATTCTATTTATTTTTTTCTCGGTTAGACTCTGAACACACCTCGTAGACCTGCACGTGTAATACACGTTTCGTTGACGATTCGGATCATTCTTCGTACGCGTCAGCAGGCAGATCGAATACAATGTTTCGGCGAGGACGGCTTGGAAATTAATGAGAGTTGGGCGGCTTCTGAGATCTCTGCAATATAATACCGAATATAGAACAGCGTATTGGGAGTTGAGAGTACTTCGCGTTTTATTTATTTGAGCGTTGTTAGGTACTTCTGTAATAGTATTAGTGCCAATATTGCCATCATATGATCAGTGTTCGACGATTGGAAATGATTTCACGCAAAACAGGGATTTGCGCTTCTTCGAACAGGTTATGACGATAAGAGGCAAATCAGGTGGGTAGCCTGACAAGCTCCGAGGGCTAGAAGCAAAAACGTCCCGTCAATCTGGGTGGTGGTGGTAGGTTCCATTGGTATGGATCGTGGGAAAAGGAATGAGGCGGAGTGGAAATATGGTGTGCATGTGCGCATCAGGCTTCCACCACTGTCAAGACGCCACTACTGTATGTCCAAGTATACGGCCCGAAAGACTGAGCGTCTACCAAATTCAGCAAGATGTTGTGTATCTTCGTACGCCTATATCTACTATGGCCATTCATCCACAAACACCCCCAAACTCTTGCGATCCCTTAGTACCTCTATCCCCGCTGCTCCGCTGAACAGAATCTCAGGTATGTATTATTGAGCATCTGTGGTATTCTTTCTCTCATTACTATATCTTTGAAGATGTCAGCAGGAGATAGCTCCCGCTCTATTGGGCGTCTTTTTCCAGAAATCCTTCTTCATATCTCTAGGAAATTAATTGAATCAGGGGGAACAAACCAACGGCCAATTCCTTTCATCCTCAGTGAAGTATGTGTGAGATGGCGGGAATTAGTGCTAGCAACACCGAGTCTATGGACTCGAATCCGTATTCCGTATGACTTCACTCACATGGTTGATGAGTTCAATGATCCTACACCAAGGATCGATCCAGATACATTTCTTCCTGTCATTGAACCTTTTCCAGAGGTTGTTAGATATATCCGCCTTATGATTCAACGGTCAGACTCGCTTCCACTCGTTATTCACTTTCGATGCCTTCATAACTATCCATTCTCAACACCAGTCTTTCAAGTACTCTTGGATCATATACACCGCTGGGGCAAGTTCTATTTCGCAGGTGGAAATGTCTTTCAGATGTTCAGAGGGCGAGAGGCGCCAGTACTTCGTGTCTTTGACTATGACACTCAGGATGCCAGACGAGCACAAGAGTTCCCTTTCATGTCATGTCCATCTCTGACACAGCTACGCTGGCCCTGGCCAGAAGTCCTCCCAGTCCCAAATAGGTCTATTTCATGGAAAAAGCTTCATAGCGTCAGGTTCCCCAAGATTTCACCCTCAAGTGCTTACAAGCTACTTGAGTGTGCCCCCGAACTACTTCATCTTGACTGCTCTCTCGATGGCCCAGATTTCTATCCATCGCGCTTTGTTACGCATGCCAAGCTACAACGTCTGAATCTCCATTACACGTGGCTCCCGTCTCTTATCCTTCCGCACCTTTCTCACCTCGACGTTCATTTCTCGGACAGGTTTGGATTACCCGAATTCTTTTCGCGCTCAGGCTGCATGCTTCAGAGATTGAAGATCAGTGATATCAGGCGTGCAGATCATTTGTCGAGCATCCTCTGCTCTCAGAGCTGCTCCTCACTCACTGAGCTTTCTATTGACTCTTTCACTGTCTTCCTTTCAAATGAGCTACTGGCCGAGTTAACATACACATCAGACACATCAAACGTGTTGTGCCCAAATTTGAAATTCCTTTTTGTCTCCAACTCCTGCAGTACTCGTGGCCTTTTCGGACACATGATAGAGTCCCGGTTCGTCAACTCTAACAGCTGCCTTGACCATTTCGAATATCAGGACGGGGGAATGGGCGTTGGCGTACAATCACGGCATATGGGCCAAATTTACTCTGGTGAAGTGTATACTGGTCTTTGGAAGGATGACGTCGATATGATTTTTGCCATCCCTAATGTGAACATTCGATATACAAACATGTGGTTATCAGTGCGGCGCGATAAAACGGGGAATGGGTCGATTGAAAGATGTTAGGATGTCGGTATGTCATGCAATGTCATGCATGTGGAGGTTTCTTTATGGTTGGGAGATGGAACAGATATTGTTCGACTATCTTATTAAGAGGTCACAGATCGTCCCAGTACATTCCAGTCATAGAGGACCACTTGTGCAAGCCCAGTAAATGTACCAGCGTTGCACACCTTCGGAAGTGACCGTCTGAGTTCGAAAGCTCAGCACTGGTTAGAACTCAGCCGGTCACGTCCGAATGTCCAACTCTCGCTCAACAACGTGACGAAAGCAGCATCGTAGCCTAACTCAACGCGTTAACGTTGATGAGTTCATGTTCATCGCACACTTGAGTAACCGTTTTGAATTATAATTCATAGATATTTGATAGGAGATGCACTTGACAAATTCTCATCAACACCTTCAAGTTCCAACAACTACATAGAGCAGCTATCACTCTGAACTAAAGCAAACAATCTGTCTATTCCCTTTATGCTTGTCTAGCAAACGCTCTATCAATACTGGGTCCATGGGAGATCCCGGATGATTTTGACCACACAACGTTGAGACTTTTCCTGGAATCATCGAATGCACTCAACTTATGATTGGACGGATGCGTAATGGTCCGCTGGTCATTCGCTACCGTTGTACGCGTGAGTAATCCATCCTCGATTCCTATCTTTCAAGTTCTATTGGAGTATGAGAAAGTTCTATCTCGGGAGCGGTTTAATCATTGACGAGTTCGAGAAACAACATGCACTGTCTAGCGTTCAGGCTGTTAGGCTTTGGATTCCAAACTTTTTAGACAACCCCATGGTGCATTCATCCGATATTCTTCCAACTGCTCGTCGCTCACTGAACTACATATTTATATTCCTGATAAACTCCTTACCCGATGACCTAATTATCAAGATGGCATAGACATCAAACTCACGAGAAGTGTCTTTGCCCTATCTAAGCATACCTTTTCTTGGGAATTGCGGCAGCGCCCCTGAAGCTGGATGATAGTCACAATTCGTCCAGGTCAATAACGATCTTGAATATTGAAATGTACTAAAGTTCGACATCCTGTGCGTCCTAATCATCAAAAGGACAGTTGGGGGGTACTTGGTTATTTCTGAGGTGACAAGTGGGAGAGATGGTTAATAATACTTTGCAATAGAACAGGCTGTGGATCAATACAAAGATCTTGATCTGGAACCAGTAATAAATAAAACTCATGTTCCGTAGGCCCAATGCATACATATTTGGAACATCGCATCGTTTCTGTGACAACATTGCTCAGAACAAAAAAACATTGGAATTGAAGGGGTAGTGATCCCCATTCACTACACATGAGCTGCAAAGACAGATATGACAACTGTGATGTCATTGAGACGTGCCCTTGGCTTGTTCCCTAATTTATGTCATTATATATTGTATATGTATGAGTGTAATGGATTACTCTTGCAGCCCACCGTATTGTACCCTTTCGATTTCAATGCCTTGATGCATGGTGGCCACTCGCAACACCAATATGCTCATTGAAGCGAACTGATTCTGTTCGTTCCCATCACCTTGACAATCTCCTGAGCATTACCAACCTCCCCATCAGTGCTGTCCTTGAAACCGCCTTTTGAATCTACCCAGCCTGCCGGTTGTATTCTTGTCATCCTCCATATATATTTCTCTCAGCGACAGCTACGTGTACCAAATAGGATTATTGGTATAATTACGGGTAAGGCAAATGCTCAAGTTGGGACCACGGGGTTGGGTAGAATGGGTCGGCGTCGATGCCAGATATGTGTACAGCCATTGGAGCAGCTGGACGCGTTACGCGATCGGCGTATGAATGTGTTGCGTAATGATTGCGCTCAGCTGGATAAGCCTTTTGTATGTGAAAGGGTTTGCGGGTTTGGGAGTTACTTCAAGTTTCCGTTGTTTGGTTTTGGTACTTGTGCCAGATATTAAGTCGTATTGATCTATGATTGCTTAGTATTTGTTTACAAATCTTGTACTCACTATCACGGCAATTCTCTGGTCATTATAAAAACTGAAGTGACAGTAACTATCACTTAATTTATACCTCTCTGGGGCGCTGTCATCGTATGTACTAGATGAACTCAGTTACGTCGCTTTCTAATTCAAATTTGTGTCAAACAACAACAAACACGGCTATTACTTCACAGGGTTTCGACTATTCCCACGCCTTAAATTGCCTCTATATTTATGCCATCGTGAATTTCTTCTTGCTTCGGCCTCGTCTTGAGCTGGACAACAATGAGCATAGATGAACAAATAATGGGAATACTGGGAATAGAAGACACCACGGGCTCGGTTGATACTCCAACACCAGGAGACGAAGCCTCACTGTCAGTGGCGGCTTCCAGTGTATCCACCTTTCAGTCCGTAGTCTCAGGCTTTGCCTTCGCTTCTACCGATGGAAAGACCCTGCGACGGTCATCTAGGCTGATAAAAAGGGCAACAAATTGTAAGGTTGAGAATACTGCTGTAGAGTTGTCCGAAGAGAAGACAACAAAGTCATCTGCCAGTGCGGTCGAACTTGAACCAGGAACATCAATCAAGATTCGGAAGCGCAAATCTCTTACGGGTTTGACGCGGATAAATAGCACGAAAAAGAAGCAGAAACGAGGGTATGCTGACCCAGAGAAGTATGCCCATTTGAATGGATTGCGGGATGTTCTTGGTATGGAGCTAGATGGTGCGTCGCTTGATTGACTGTTGTCGCTGAATCACGATTTACTTGAGATCCTAGTATTGTTTTGTGGTATCAAGTCAGCAGTTATTGCGCCATTGATATACGCGCTTACTCTTTTCTTTGTGTTAGTCCGGGAGAATATTCCGCGACTGTAGGCCATCACTTTGCCAATCCAACAAACCATTTCTGGCGCTGTCTCCATGCTTCTGGCATGTAATCCACTGTTGGCTGACTTAGCGCAGACTTGTTTAAAAGATTGTTCTACAGGTTTCACGGATGAACTTATATCTCCCAGTGAAGATTACACCCTTGCGGATCGATTTTCTCTTGGCTTGGTAATTTGCTTACGCCACTGTTTCCATATTCAACAATTTATCCATCGCATATTAGACCAATCTGGTTGATCGTCCCACTGCTGGACAAGATGAGCTGTCGAATGGAGAGCAGACAGCTGGCGTACCCTCGCTGCTCTCAAAGGTAGCTCGACATCGGCCTTATGTCATGTGCTTTATAGGACTAGGGATTGCAAAAATGGTCAAGACATATTGTCTCCCGAGAAGGGTATGGACGTTGTATAACCACGAAGAGTGGACTACTGATTGTATTGATAGAATAGTTCGGTCAGTCAAGCCAGCCCCTCCATAGGGTTCCAACCTTACAAGCTAGTATACGATAACGGTGAGAGTTAGTATTTTCATTGTGACGATAAAAGCTCATAATCAGCTCGTCCACATAAAGATCAAAAGGATGTGCCACGAGTAAAACAAACGTTGTTTTATGCAGTACCTAGTACATCTGGTCGCGTTGTACAGTTTCAGGTATCCAGGTACTTCTTCCTCGTGTACTCGTCTAACGCGGGGTTTGTAGAGAGACGATAAAACGAAGATATTGAAGGATTTGAGGGATAAGTTGGCTGACATCAAGAGTGGATCATTCGATTCCAGTGCCTTTCACCCAGTTTCGGCATCCTTAATTCAAGTCAGCGCTTGATGAAGCTGACAGCTCCTGGTTCTGTAATAATATAGGCATGCTCGTAATCTACAGGTTTCCCGCGAACAATGCGCCAGTGTGACATTTGAGATGACCAAATACGTCGAGAGCACGAGAATTTGTCATAGGACATGTTTGCCGCGGACCAAGGAGGTGTCATGACTGCAACTCAACATCACGATCTCGAAACGGGACTAGTTGTTACTTCATTGAACAACTCCATTCAGCGTATGCCTACCCTGAATGACGCCCAGAACGCCCAAGAGTTGATGAAAGCAAACGAACTTAAAAAACCACGTAAGGGGTCGCCAAACCTCTTATGGAAGGTGAGAGATCGATACTTCTAGCAGACGGAGATTTTACCAATCGATGGTGATGAGGCTTTGCAGGAGTAGACTCGAAGACTGGATATTCTGCTCCATGACGGCCGCAGGCAGTCAGCGAGAAGCTGTAAGAAGACCACAGAATAGCTTGAGAATACAGCCTAAGCGAAGATATAGGTGGCGCATTTTGCAGCAGACCTAAAGGCGTATATGATTCCTGCCGGCTACAGTAGTTCTTGGTCTGTTTATTGTTTGATCCCAGTCTTATACTGACTCATAGCTGTCCATACACTACGATCAGGGGTTGGATGATGCATATCACGTTTATTCCGCCCCTGCATACACCCATTCGTAGATCCATTGACAGATGACTCGGGATAGATTCGAAGAAGAAGAAAAAAAGCGACTTGGGACGGACATCATCTAAATTCAATTCGTGTCAGCGTGCATACTTTGAAACATGATGAGTTTTCGCATTTGGGCAAACCCTAGACCAATAGGGCTGGTGTGAAGGCTGGGCCCTCTAACTGCGCAGAAGAAAGAGGACACGTTTAACGGGGCTGTGGGGCACGAACGACTGCTTTTACGGCAAGAACACGAGCCCGGAAGCAGGGTACAGGGAGAGAAGGCTACAATGAGCTTCTGACTTTGGAATAGATGAAGATTCTTCGTTATCATTCATCGCTCCCATTGCCTTGGGCAACGGGAGAATAATAATGTGTTCACGATGTAGTTACTCAGTGCGAGATGGAGGGATGGCGCTTGCATCTTTTGGATGTTGTGACCGAGGAATGGTTTTACTTTGGATTGAAAGAAATAGGTCGGAAATGAAATTACCCGAATGTCTCATCAAGCCCAATTGCGATTCCGTGATGGGAGTACATAACACAATCACTAGTCGAATAGGAAGTAACAATCATTAGCTTGTAGTATGATAATCATCAGTCTGATCCCTGAACATCCTAGGACAACAAGTGTACTACGTCAGTTCGGAGAGGAACCAATGGGCTGTTTTGCTCTTTAAGATCACCCTGCACACTGTCATGGAAGTTGCGAAGCATCTTGTCTTGGCGAACTTGAACATCACTGCTAGAATAGAGTCCGGCCATTCAGCAGTCTGCTTTTTTTTTTTTTCGCATCGTTTTAAGATGGCAGTAATCAGACATTGCTACTACAAGAGTATCGACCTAGATATATGAGGTTCGCACAAGATGTGAACGATCTTCTCGACTTCTGAGTCCTAATATTGGCGCACAGTTGGGATTATACTGCCTCATGTCTTGCAGGGTACTCTAAGTGGGGTTAATCCGTATAAAGAAATCCAGAAGCACTTAGCGGGGGATTTATGATGGATTTATGGAACTGCGAAGAGCCCGACATCGGGGCGAGCGGCCAACGAAAAAGGAATAGAATCAGGTCAATCAGCCACGTGGCTTACCAGGTTCACGGCTCGCGCTCTCAATACAGACAACATGGGCGTTGCGAACAACAAACACACCTTCTCCATCAACCACTTCCAACGGCAATCCATACAGTTCTTGTTCCTAAACGAGACTACTTGCTGTGGGTTTCTGGGTCCAAGATTTGACATTCCAAGGTGTAATAAATCCTATTTAGGACTTTGGATTGTTTCAGGGAGTCCTTTTCAGAGGATTAGAAGCATATTTTGCCATGTCGGAGGCACGAACTGAAGACACGAGTTCGACTATGAATCAAGATTCGTCGTACCTTGATGACAATGTAGGGAGGCTCATGGTATCTTATAAACCGCCCATATCCATTTTCCAGCACTGTCAACACATCTTTCGCTCCGTCCTTTGTCTTTTTGGTATCATGTCTTCAGCCAAAGCACAGACTCTGTCTTCTGACTTACCTTCTGGTCACCATATCGATATAAAGCACTATCTCGATCTCTTTCAAACCCATTGTCTGCGATCCAAACTTGGTGTAGAGGAATTCAAGAATCGATGGCTGGTCACGGAACTTCAAGTGTTCGTAGACCAGAAACAGATACCTCCACATGAATATCTTGTCGCTCGTGTCATCGACAACTCACAGAGGCCTATTCCCCCGCCCGTGTACCTGAAAGTTCATCGCGTGGTCCCTCAAGAACCCGTTGAGAGTGAGGAGACAAATGCTTCATCTCGGGCTGTATCGGATGTCTCTAGGAAGCTCAAATCACGACCTGCTGATGATTCAGTCACCCTGTTGACTGCGATGCCTGTCGAGAGCGAGAAGGACAAACTGGCTGCTGGTCACGTCGAAGGGATCCAGGATATCAACCTTCTTTTGTTGGACTTGATATGCCTTGCTGTGGCTATCCATGACAAATACGATA